>JANHFT010003419.1:37603-54913 GCA_032467955.1 Pseudoxenodon macrops
ACATCCAATATATAATATCATTTCCATTTCACCTCTTTTCCTTTATACATCTTTAACAATTTTTCTGGTGAGATGTGAACATCATCAAAATATAATTACCATTAATCTATATCAATCATATAACCAAAATTTCATAAACCTTGATTGTATTCACAAATATATGTGCCAATTTATTTCAAACCCTTATTTTTCTATTTCTTATTTTATTTTCCGCTCTCTCGTTTCTGTCCAAATATCTCAGTGTCTTAAAATATTTTAAATTTAAAGAAATTTATTTATTTATTAAATGTATTGATTGCCCAGTTTACCACAGGGTAATTCTGGGAGGTTTTACAGTATTAAAAAGATAAAATTTTACAAAGCCTGTATACAGTACAAACTAAATAATATAAAAAGATAAAAATTCAATCCTGACTAAAAATTGCTCCTAGGCTACAACTTAATACATGGATATGGACCATATGTAAAATCTGGATTTTTTTCAAATTTAGAATTTGTAATTCAGTTTTCTAACATTTCCTAATCAAAACATATTTTTTACTACTGTGGATAGAATTTAGTGTAATTCCTTAATGAGATATTCTGTTTTGATCATAGTTAATGGCATTCATATTTTGGTCAGTTTTAGTAATTTTTGTTCTTTTAAAAGGATATAAAATATTATTCATAATCATTCAATATATATTGGAAAGCTAGAAGCTCCATGATATTTGTAAATCCCTTGTTTATTGATTTATCCCCTTTTCTTGATTTCTTGTAAGTTTATATTTCTTCTTTATAGTGTTCAGTTAAAAACGCTTTTAGCAGAAACTCTAACTTCTCTATTAAAGACCAGGGCCATATTTCTATCTTTTGTTTAATGTATAACCATCATTATAAACCAATATAACTAAAAAATATAACTAGCACATATTTGTAAGATTCCCCTTACAAATATGTGCTAGTCATCCCCGACTCTAGGAGGTGGTGCTCATCTCCGTTTCAAAGCTGAAGAGCAAGCACTGTTTGAAGATGTCTCCATGGTCATGTGGCCAGCATGACTAAATGCTGAAGGCACATGGAACGCTGTTACCTTCCCACCAGAGGTGGTCCCTATTTTTCTACTTGCATTTTTACATGTTTTTTAACTGCTAGGTTGGCAGAAGCTGGGACAAGTAGAGGGAGCATACTCCATTATGTGGTGCTTGGGATTTGAACCGCCGAACTGCCGACTGTTCTGATTGACAAGCTCAGCATCTTAGCCACTAATCCACTGCGTCCCCTGAGTAAAATTAGGGATGAACAAATTGCTTTCACCCAGTTTCTCATTTTTTCCATGTTTTCTTCATTGCATTCTTATATTAGTTTGCTTTTTTTTGTTTTGAAAAAAGTTTGTATGAACATCTGTACTCATTATTGTTATCAGCCCAAGTCAATCCACTGCAACATGAAGCCTTCTTTATAGTCAACTGTGATCCATCAACCCGAGGCCCATATGGATTAGCAGAGAAATGTTCCCAGTCACAAAGCTAATAAAAGTGCACATTTTAAAGATAACACTGTTTCAGTTAACACATTCATCTTATGTGTGAAATTAGATTGTTAATTAAATTTCTCCTCTATCATTAATTTAAAGTGTTCCAATTGATAAGGAGCCCGGATTGTATGGGTAAGAGCCTGTTTCTTATTCAAAACTGCTTTTGATATATCTCTGCTCTATTTTAACAGTTAGGTTAATAGTTTACTGGACACTCAAGATTTCTTTTTAAGTATATCATGCAATTTTCTTGATTCTCTCTCTCTCTCTCTCTCTCTCTCTCTCTCTCACACACACACACACACACACACACACACACATGTGCATTTCTACTTTGAGGCTGATAATATATTCGCTAACAGGTTTATCTGTACTTCTTCCCTGATATTATTGTACTACTAACTAGAGCATAGAAAACATTTGCTAGACCAATTCTTGAATACAGTTCATCTGTCTTGAACCCACACTGCATATTGGACATTAATACAATTGAGAGAGTCCAGAGATATTTCACGAGAAGATTCCTCCACTCTGCTCGCAATAGAATACCGTATGTTACTAGACTTGAAATTTTGGGCTTAGATAATTTAGAACTACGCCGCCTTCATTTTGACCTAAGCATGTACATAAAATTATCTGCTACAATGTCCTAACTGTCAATGATTACTTCAACTTTAACCACAACTATACATGAGCACACAATAGATACAAACTTAAGGTAAACTGTTCCAAACTCGATTGCAGAAAATATGACTTCAGCAAAAAGAGTGGCCAATGCCTGGAATGCACTACCTGACTCTATGGTTTCTTTCCCAAACCCTCAAAACTTTAACCTTAGACTGTCTACTGTTGGCCTCATCCCATTCCTAAGAGGTCTGTAAGGGGTATGCCTACTGTCCTTGTCCTAATGTCCCTTTTTATTTGTATCCATTTCATGTATTCATAACCATGTTTATACTTTATCTGTTATCTTATATATGCTTGACAAAGTAAATAAATAAAATAAAATAAATAAAAAGGCTGCCATAATGGGATCTACAGTCCATCTTCCCTTAAGTTGTCCCAACAGAAAGATATGAATGTTACATTATGTCATGTCCCAGTTATAGGAATTTACATGCTTTCCACTTCTTCTGGGTGTGTGTGATTTAGGGTAAAGTTTCCATTTTTACACAATGACTATCCTATGTGCTGTTTTCAGTTGCAATGACTACCAGAAGGCACCATATTACCATTTCATCTACACTGGGAATAATCAGCCAGGTAAAAAGGGAATTCGATCTCAAGTTCAAACAGTAGAAATAGTTTCAACAAAAGCATTTCCTTTATTTTTAATCTACTATTCATGAATAATTATGAATTATTCATAAATCACATTTGACTGATATTTGTGACAATTTGATAACATCAACTTCTCTCCCAAATTGTAATTTTACCCCTTTTATTAGAAAACCTCTATATTAATATATATTTTTATGAGACAGATTTAAAATTATACTTCTAACTTCTGGAATATTTATATAGCATCTTCTTTTTAACAATTGTTCTGTCTTCTTTTTAAATAACTTCCTATCTAGGACTCAATATATAAATGCTGCTAAAACGACTCATTTTTGCTTTTCCCTTGCTCTAAGCTCTAGTAATATAGTCTCATAAGACAGGAAGGTCAAACTTAGCATAAGAAATGCAGGATGCTTTTTCCCAATTAGCTCTTTTTTGCCTTCCTCTGTTCTGTGTCAGTAAATGCAAAACAGGAAACCAGGCAATTACAAGTTCGAAATGCTTTATTTCTAGGTTATTATAATCTGATCACAGTCAAAAGTTCATAACCTACTTTGTAATTTGAAGCATTGGCAACTGCAAGAGGAAACATCTGACTAGCCAGAGTTGTCTCTAGCTGAGTGGCAAGGAATTCCACAAGCTAGTCTGAATGACGAACTGGAATGTAAGGCATGAAGCAAGAGCAACAGGAACAGAGATCTGGAGTCAGAGAGGAAAGTAGTTTCCAGGGGAGGACTAAGGACTATTATGTAGCCCCAAAGCTTAGTATGGCTTGATCAGAGATTTTGCTACCCTCCCAATTAAGGAGATGTGCTGGTCACTTTTAACGATCCCTTTGAAGCTGTTGACAAGTACTTCCCAGGCCCTTCATTACCCGAATCAGGTTTCAACTCTTCAGACATATTGTCCCCTGGATCCAGGGGTGGGTTCTACTTACCTTCCCTACTAATTCGGAGTCACATGTATGTGCGTGCGCTCATCGCTTCCAGGTGAAAACCTCTGTGCATGCGCAGAAGGCTTTGTGCATGGGTAGAAGGTTGTTTTTCAGCATATTTTCAGCCAGAGGACCAGTTTGAGGGCATGTCCAGCCGGTCATCACTGCTGGTTCGTCAAGCAGGTGGAAATTCCCACTACCGGTTCTAGTGAACCAGTCTGAACCATCAGGAACCCACCTCTGCCTGGACCAATATCTTGTGTGATTGCCTTCAGTTAGTCCCTTTTCAGATGAAAACGATTCTCTTCCTCTTCCTGCTCCTCCTCCTTTCATCTTATTGATATGAGTGTTTTCTTGGAAGTTTTAAAATCTGATTCATGATTCAAATTAAAATCATGCAGGTAGTGATTCCCTTCCCCCCCCATTGACTTGCGAAATCTTGTTCACTTGAATATAATCACAAACTCTTTTTTAGTCTTATGATTTAACAGTGCTGGAGATGGGAGGGACTGGATTTAGGGCATGGGTTTTGCTATATGCGCCTTAAATACTAGGCAGCAATTTAAAAAAGCAAATAATACAACTTACAGAATTAAAAATCATTCTAGCTAAACACCTAATTTAAAAATAATATGTTTCATGAGTAGGGAGCACGTTGACAATCCTGGCAGTGTCAAAAACTCTGACTTGTTTTCACCTTGCTGAAGAAGAATGTATATAAACAGAATAATGAACTTTCATTGTTTTGAATGTTTTTATTATATCTGTTGTGTAAGGCTGTTACTTGTGTTAAATATACAACAACAATTGCAAAATATCGAATAATGATTTGTTCTCTGGGTGCATGGTTTATATTGGGGGAAGGAAGAATATCTCTGATATTTAAGTTAGTGGAAAATGGGTTCTGTATACAAGAGCCCAGACTAATATAAACAGCATTTTGAGATGGCAAATGTTAGATTTCTGTTTCTTTAGCTGACAGGTGCCTATAATTATATAATATAATTATATGGTATTAATAAAATTTACTGCTAAACAAGATGTGGACAATTAAAATTCATGCTTCAAGGGATGTTTAGCAACCTTTACAAGAGGACTTTCAATCTCCCTTCCTCTAAATAGGTGGGTATTCAAAAGTAAATGGATATTTCAACCCTAATCACACCTGCAATAAATTCAGTAGCAGAAAAAGAAAAAAGAAGAAGAAAGGAAAGCAAGTAGGTAGAAAGAGCAGAAAACACTGTAGAGGTTGCACTGGGATAAATTAAATAAGCCTAAACAGGATTTGAAACAGAAGGAGGGCATCATTTAACAACAACAATTTTAGTAATAATAATATCAGAAATTTAGAAAGGAGTTGATTGAACTGAGAAAACAAAGGTCATTTAATGAATAAATTTCATTTATTGTCTTTATCGTTAATAAAGGAAAATTCAAAAAAATCATGGAAGCATATGAAACAATTATACTGAAAAAAATCCTATCCCGCCTGCATTTCACTGTGTTGGGCATATTAGCCTGGTTGATAGATACATTCTGAATTTGAAAGGAGCTTTCCAGTCAGTAAAATAAACTGATTTTCTTTCTCTTTCTTCTCTTTCTCTATCAGTTCTTTGGAAAAGATAGCTTATCTAACTGTGAGTTGTAATCACAGTTGTTAAGGCACCAAAGCTACAGAAATAGAGATCAGAACATCTACATGAAAATTTTATGAAGATCTATATAAGCATTGGCAAGCCATGGCTTCCATTACCTCAAAGCTAGCATGCATCTCATGAATATTTGTCTGCAATATGGCTGAATTCAGGTGGTCTAATTTAAACAAAACAAAATCACGGGAAACAATGACAGGTCATTCCCATTCCTATCTTTAGTATGATTTCAAAGTCCTCATACAAAGCAAAATCATGACACTGACAATTTGGCAGCAATATAATTAACTCCCATCAACACTTTTTTCTTTCTTTCTGTATATCTCCCCACACCAGGAATAAAGCTAGGAATTAGTGTCTTAAAACCCACCTTTTAAATCCCACCTTTTAGCCCTATTTTAGCACACAGGATGGCTTCCTGCAGCTCTCCGGAAGGTCAAGAAGCTAAATTGTACGCAACAATTCTTTAGTAGTTGCTAACCTCACTCTTGATCTAGGTTGGACTGGCCATGCTTTACCTCAGGGGTAAAGTCTTGATCTGGGTTGGACTGGCCTTGCTTTACCTCATGGGCCTGAAAGGTTTGTCTAAGGTCACTTTCCACCTGCCTTGAGAATCTGTCCAAATTCAATTTCTGTACCAGATATAAAGGCAAAGATAAATCAGTGGATAAAAATATATTTTACAGCTTAGTCAAAACTTAGACTGCAGCAGTTTAGGATGGATGTCATGAATTCTCATTATCTATATTTGAGGACAGCTACTGTGGCTGGAAACAGATGCTTCTTACTTACACTCATTCTTTAAACCATGTATAATTACTAAGGAAATCCTAAGGGCCATTTTGTGCATACATTTGCCTTGAAATATAAAATATTGCCATAGTAAATATACTTATAAAGTCAGATATTTTCCTTAGGGAACTCTCAATCTTTCTTGATTTAGACTGAGCACCATTTATGCCTGGAGGTATATTCTCCAGGGAATAACCTACAGATCAATGCTGGGTTGGGATTAAACAACGAGAGAAGCCAGAACCAAATGTATTTAAACAAGGTCCCATTCTCTCTTTTTCAAGCATCTTCATTTCTGCCTTTATCTGATTCCCCAGAATAGTACAGATAGTTTTTCCCATACATATGAATTGGTGATTTGTGGAAGGCTTTTAGGTTCAAATTAAGAACTCAATTGTCTCTCCTCTCCCCATCTCAGTCCCACCAATGAGTTCAGTTAAAACTGAGTTAAACAGTTAACTCAATTAAACCTACACCTTAATAGCTATAATAAATTCAAAATATACTATACCTAAAACTTTCTATCTAATAGTAAGTGTGGAATGACCTTTATTCTCTCCAATGACTCTGCTCTATGCTATGTGCTACTATTAGAAGAAAGTGTGCTTTTAAATGATAAAATGTTTTTAGAATACATACTTGTAAGTTATAATAAAGTTTAGGGGTAAATTGATTTCAATGCAACTGCGGAAAGATGAAATGAATTGGAATAAGCTGTGATGGCAAATGCAAAAATAAACTGGTTTTCAACTAGGAATAGATAACTTTCATGTTTTCTCCATATATAGAAATTTTAAATGTGAGGTTAGTTTTGCCCCATTTAGTAAGAAATTTGTAGATTGTTGAGGTAAAATACCTTATAAAAGAGAAATGAAAGAAAATTCTAGTCTGTATATAATTGATCAAGGATGTTTTTCCACTGCTCCTGGCTAATTCTGGTCCATTTTCAAAGTCAATCTTCCTTTTATTAGTTTTTCTTGCCACCTAAAGTTTGATCCCATTCTACTCTGATAATTATCTACTGATGAACAAACAGATGAATTGTCAAAGTTCTGAGCCACTTAATCTCATTCATTACCAACTTTCCATGAGATTGGAGAGAACAAAAAGAGGTGTGTCAAATTCATAAGCATAGTTGACTCTGCTGGAATTCAGTACCATACTTTTAAGAAATAAATTTAAAAGCCCTGAATAATGAATAATAATGATAATAATAATAATAATAATGAATAATGAATAATTCTTGATGGATGATATTTTTGCTTTAGGACAATATTAACTAATATTTACAAGCATTGTAAATGTTATTTTAAATGTATTGTATTACTTTAATTGCTTTTCTTTAAGAAAGGTAAAACACCACCCTAAGCAGCCTTAGTATTTGCAAGACATATGCTACATTCATTTAGAGCAATTTGTATATATTTTCTTTCTGCTATTCATCCTGTTACTGTGTCAGTCCTCTGTTTCTGCTGTTGCATTGCCATTTGTAATACACAGTTTTTACAAGAGTAACAGAGTCAGTCTTTGGAATAAAAACAAAAACAGCGGCTGTAGCACCTTAAAGCACCAGCAGGTTTATTGTGCTATGCTTTTTTGCAGACAGCTGTCTACATTCAGTGCACAATGTACTTATTCTACGTGATATTTCAGAACAGAATGGAACATCTGCTCCTGAGAATGTTGTTTTCCCATAAATCAATCACCTTAGATTCTTCTATTATTTTGCTTAGCAGACAAAATTTCAATTAGCTTAATGGAAAAAGTGGAATCAAGTCAGGAGAGAATTTTAGGGCTAGATCACATTGATCACAATAGTTCATCCTGTGCTTAGACAAGTAAGTGGAATAGATTTCCTTCGGTCCCAAAGAGGGCTATGGCTGCAGACTCTTCTGTCTACTTTAGAGCATTGATTTATCCCAGACATATATTCTATAACAACAGCAATTCCTAATTGTTGACATATCAGGGCTTTATTTTAAAAAAAAAGTAAAACTGGAGAAATACCAATCAAAACATGATGCCTGGCAGAGGGATCCCTCTTCATCCTTGACCGAAGATACAACAAATATTATGCTGTTCATTCCACCAAACTAGTTGTTCCATTTCCATTCATATATGATTTAACCTGGTAGATATTAATAAAATAGTTAGGCTTAAGAAAAACAGACAAACACTCTTTAGCTGTTGCGATACATAGACAACTAACAGTTTAGACCAGTCATGGCGAACCTATGAAGCCTCTGGAAGGAGAAAAACGGCCAAATGAGCAAACCAGAAGTTCAGGAATGGACTTCTGGTTTGCCCTTAGGGCTGTTTTTCACCCTCCAGAAGCTTCAGTAGGCTTCCCTGAAGCCTCCGGCGGGTGAAAAATGGCCCTATGGGCAAACCGGAAGTTCTGTTGGGCCGTTTTTCACCCTCTGGAGGCGTCAGGGACGCCTCCTGAAACCTCCGGAGGGCGAAAAATGGCTCAATGGTGGGGCACATGCATGTGTGGGGGATGAGCGCATGTGCAGTGCACTGTGCATGGGAGTTTGTGTGCTGGCATGCAGGCACACTAGCACATGCACACTGCCATTTTTGGCACACAAGAAGAAAAAGGTTTGCCATCACTGGATTAGACTAATCAGAAGTTTTGCTGAATCCAGGTGAACTTACTCCAAGGGAAAAGGTCTGGAATTTCAGCTTTAAATATTATTTGTTTTAAAGGAAGATATTGATTAGAAAAGGGCACATGCTTCTCTTTGTGCCAGCTGCAATACACAGCATGAATATCAATGTTGCTTGTATGAAAAAGAATCTTTCTTTTCCCCTTGAAGTCTCTCTTTAGGTATGGTGTGTTATCTGCGAGGCTACAGAGGGTGAGATGTGCAAATCTTGCCTTGAGTTTTCCTCCCCCCCTCTCCATTAAAACGTTGGTGATTTCTTCATCCTGCTGCAACTCCATAAGCATAAGCAACAATTTTTTCTGGCCTTCTTTCTCCCTATACTGTAACCTCTGCAGCAATTCTTCAAGGACTTCAGAAAGGGAAAAGATCTATTGTGCAGATATGCCTTTTGCTTATCCAATACTGAAAATGACACATTATTATAGATGTGAGCACTTGATTTTGAATAACATTTATGGATATTCTTTTTTTTTAAAAGAGTCTTATAAGCAAATAACTGTTATCCAATTTCTGTGTTTTGAGCATCATCCTAAAAGATATGCTGGCAAACAGAGGTGGGTTCTGAATCTTACTGCCGGTTTGCTAAGGGTCATGCCTCGAGTGTGCGTGCAAAGCACACGAGCACACAAATGAGTGGCAGTCAAAAACTAGCTTCTACGCATAAACAAAATCCAAAATGGCGGTGCCCATGAAGCCACCAACAGAACTGGCCCCATGACGTCACTGCACAGTTACTACCTACTACCTACTATAGAGGTTCTATAAACCAGATAGAACCCACCTCTGCTGGCAAATCTCTTCATCTGCTTCAGATATGGGAAAAAATATGATGAGAATGAGGATTTTCTTCCTTAAGAAACATGTTTTTGTACTTGGATGCCGTATGTGAAACTGGAAGGCATTATAGGTAGTCCTTGACTTATGATCACAACTGGAACCAAAAAACAATGTGGTCCTTAAGTGAGTGATAACATGATTGGATTGGATTTTGCCACTACTGACCATTAAGCAAATCACATGGTTCTTAAATGAATCACATAGTCATTAAGAGAATCTGATTTTATTTGTGGGAAGCTGACTGGGAAGGTTTGTAAATTGTAATCAGGTGACTGCAGTATGCTACAACAATCATAAATGTGAGCCAATTGCTGAATTGTGATCATGTGACTTTACAGGGTGATGTGATGGTCATAACCCCCCCTCTCTCTTCTACTTTCTTTCCCCCCCCCATTAACTAAAGCCAAAAGCTAAGGAGAGCTATAGCATTGCTGAGCTCCATAAAAAAGCAGCCCATCTCCCTATTGTTTATAGCTATTCATGCCAGGGAAGAGAAGCTTTTTTTCTACTCAATTCATTACAACAAAGCACATAACCTTCCTTTCTTTAGAATGGCTTGGCAAGACTGTTTTACACTGCTCCCATCACAATTAGCTGCATTATCACCATCTGTCCCCCCCCTTTCAGTTACAAATGAGACCAAAAGTCCATTCACAAACTGATTGAAGAATCTTGTTCTTTCTTTCTTTCACACAGCCTCATACGATTGTTTGGTTCTCTTGTGACTCAGGGCTGAATTTGGAGAACAGGAGTGAGGGCAGAAGTTCAATATTCTCCCTGGAAATTCCCTGATAAAACCCTTGTATTTTGCAGGAAGGATGGCATTTGCTCTGCACAGGAATACATTCTTTATGGCCACTTTCAATGACAGCAACAAGCCTGCTTTCCCATCTGTGCTTTAGTGTCCTTTCCGCGCTTGCTTCTCCACCAAATCACCAAACTCACTTGTGAGAAATATGTTCCTAATATAAAAATACCCCATAGAGGTATTGTGATATATTTGCCCAACCAGCTCTAATAGTATGAAATTGCTCTAAAGAATGTAAAATGAGTAATGTTTGATGCACCTTGCTGAGAGGTAAAGATAAATCTCATCTGTTTTTAGGGCTCAGCGTCCCTTGGAGACTTCATTTGAAGATGCAGGTGCAGTAAGAACTCAGCCGACCTGCCAGAAAGTCACTCCCTTTGATCCAGCATTCCCATGAATCATTAGACTAGCAATTTCAAGTTTTTCTCTAAATCTCAGAATTGTTTTCATCATGAAGTCACAGTTTCCCTTTTGTTTTCAGCTTGAAACAAGGTGGTATCAACTTCTAAACTGTTGCGGCTATAAAGAGAAGCATGGAAGAAGCTAAGGTTAAGGTACACAGCCATTTCACGTACTTAGTTATCACTGTTCCCCAACATATTTGTCAACCAACTAATGCCGTATGGTCAATGCAACAAAATTAATTGCTCTGTTGCAATATTCGTATATGTTTTGATTTCCTCAGCAGGTCCAAGAAAACATTATTATTTTTAGCCTTATTTCCTTAATTCCACATCCTTTTTAATCTTCCTTTTGTTTCCAAAATTAGGTTTAAGTTCTTTCTAAATTAGATAGGAAATTATAAACAGGAGCACAATATTTTACTACAGCCCAGAATGGCTAATGACCAGCAGCCATATGTTGTAAAACTTCAGTCAGAAGTAGAAGCCAACCCAGATTCACAAATCATGCAGCCAGCTCTGGAAAGGGTGCCAAAGAAGGAGATTTAAGTTAAGCCAGTAAATTTGAATGGCTTTTCTACCCAAAATGGCAGGTCTATTTGGGCAGTGATTCAAACATATTGGTGGAACTTGTTTTGTTGTGGCAAGATGTCAGTCATACATTTCGATGGAGACCGCTTGCCATCTTCCTAGCAAGCGAAAGCATATTAGAAAAATGAGTTCAGAATTCTCTTTTCAATCCCTTCTGCTTGCAAAGTTTATTCTTGTTTGTAATGCACTGTGTGACTCACAACATTGCAGAAAAAAAATCCATCTTCACTTTGAATGTATGCCATTGTTCAAAATACGGATGATGGCCACCTGGTGAGTCCTGGACTTCATCCAGTCACCAAAGCCATTTTAAGTGTACCCTGGAGATCCAACAAAAATTAACCAATGATTAAACAACAAAAATTCTCCTTCCAAATTTACATGGGGGAAAAAATCATAGTTCTTTGAAAATCAGAGGTTCCTCTCTTAGGGGGCAACTGTGTATGGTGAGAGGAATCAGTCCTACCCTTTTATTAATATTTCATGCATATACTCAAAAAAGTGGAACTTCAGTGGCATGACCATGTTCCATAGGCTTCTTGCCCCCTTCCCTGTGGACATCAATGAACTCTCTAATATTAGCATTTTTGAATAGCAACATTTGAATGAAAAGTTAATACCATTATGAACTCCTGGATACTAAACTGATTAAATTGAAAATAAGTCATTATACTTTGTTTTCTGTTCAGATGATATACAACTTTCCTTTTTTTATCTTTATTATTAAATCTTATTCATAGGATGTCAGACTAAATGGCAATAAAGCCACTGATATATGGCTATTGGCCACTACATTGATTAAGCACACCTGTTGTGGAAGACTGTACTATGGGAAAATTGAAAGGGAAAGATTTCTAGTTCTTAAACATGATATTCTAAATGGTCCATTCTTCATAGCCCCAATAATTAAAGATGTTCTATGCTGTAATCTGAATATATTATGATGTAATTGGAGTAAAAAATGTACACATTTAACAAGAGGAGATAAAGCTTACTCTCTTGGCAACTGAAAATAGAATAAGAACTGGTTTACAAAGCAATAGGGATGCATCAAGAAATATTTCTGTTTACGGGTCTAAATAGGTTTATATCCCACCTTTCTATTACTTACATCTACTTTCTTGTAAGTGTTATACAATGTATCCTGGCTCCTATTGAAAATATTATATTTTTAATAAAATTATATTTTTAATAAAACATGGATAAAAGCTCTATAATAGATTCAAGTGCATCAGTAAATCAACTGAGACTGCAATCTTATGCTTATTTATCTGAGATCTTTCTTCTAAATAATTATGCATCATATTGCACTATAAAAGAAAACCCCAATACTATTACAGCAACATTTAACATTGAAAGATCTTCTGAGGCAGATCAATAGGTCTGATACATTTCAGGGGGGGAAAGGTTGCTGCACCATATAGGCAGAATTGCAAAGTACAACTTCTGAAACCAGTTATAATTTTTAGGCAGATTTATATGGAAAATGGAGAATGAGTGATTCCAATCCAAGGCATTTACATTTTATAAAATTATAAAATGCAAAGTTGTCGCAAGAGCACAAGTGCACTTTGCAAGTAGGTTGAAATAAAATGCAAAGATAGAATAAAGGAAATCTAGAGATCTAGAGCTGGTAGGAATGATTGTTTGAGATGGCTCTTCTATGCAGTGAAGATGTGGATATGTGTGTATGTGTAAGTGCATATGTTTTATATATATTCTAGCCATATATATATGGCTAGAATTTCCATGAGATTTCCTAAATCCAAGTTGAAAACCCTGTAATAAGTACCTCCAAGATCTTATGAGATCTCATGGAAAAATGATAAAAAATTACCATAGCTAATCTTACACAATCTTGAAAATTTTGCACAATTTTGAGATTGTTGAGAAATCGCATATGAGAACATTAGAATATTTTAAGCATATGAGAGCATATGCACCAAAGACAAATTCTTTGTGTCCAATCACACTTGGCCAATAAAGAATTCTATTCTATTCCATTCTATAATCTTTTAAGGTCTGCCGAATTGTATAGAATACATCTTAAGTGCCCTGATGCTTATTGGTGCCACATTGCCAGAGTTTGACGGTTAGCATATGTCATGTCTGCTGGACTATTGTAGAGAGAAAATTGAGAAAGAGGTACTTTGTTTTATTTTATATTTTATAAAGCTATGCTATATATTACAGCTTTAATATCAGTAACATCATTACAATATTTTCATTGATTTTCATACACAGCATATTAAATTCCCCACAAAGCAATTCTTTCTAGAAAATTAGATTCAATGTGGGAGACAGACCTTATGGCAATCTCTTTCCACAAATGAAAAGACCTATCTTCAGTTAATGCCTCATCTTAATTTTTTTAATAATCGGGGAAGCATATTTGAATGGAAATAAGGCTCCATGTATTTTGACCCTGAACTGATCAAGATTTAAAAGGTTATAACAAACTATCAAAAAGAAATTGGAAGCTTTGACAGGGGGAAAGATCTCCTCTTAGACTGATCAATCAACACATGAGATGATGTTTTTAGCATTCAATAAATGAACATAAAAACAAAAAGCATCCAGAACTGTTTACAGAAAACTGCATTATTAGTCTGGTTTTGAAGATAAGAAACTTCAAATAATAGTTAATGCTTTGGTTACAAAATCATACAGCAGCAAAGAAATGCATGATAATTGAATAATATTGTTTTATTCTGGGGCTTTCATAGGCATTTTAAACATGGCCTACAGATGACCCCTGACTTCCTAGTATAACAAACAGTAAGGGGGGGAAAAACCCTTGTGCAACAAAATTAATTTTGGATCTTGTTTTTAAGGTTTTGTCTTGATTCAATGCAGCCATCTATCAATTTGGGTACATGGCAGTTCTTCTGTGACCTTTCTGAAATAATGTTGCCTTTGGTAGGAAACTCTAAAGTTTAGTGACAAATGAGGAAGAAGTAGAGGGAATCTTCCCAGGAAATAGCCTGGTTAAAAAGAGACTTTAAATCAAAGCAATAATATAACAACTCTACAGACATCAAGTTGCAATGTCCGTAAAATGTACTGAGGAAACTTTGAAGCACTAGCTGCTTATTAAACATAGTTGGAAAACCTATAGACCTGCCAAAGTTAGGTTGTCAAACTTTAACAGTTCAATTTGTGACAATTTTTAGAGAATGAAGAAGCAAAGCAAAAAGTCAGGTTTTTTATAGTCAACCCTTGGTGGGTTGAATATAAAATCTGAAAATACCAGCTGTATTTCTTCTAAATATGTCCTGTGGCTCTTGGGCGTTTGTTTGTTTGTTTGTTTGTTTGTTTGTTTGTTTGTTTGTTTGTTTTAAAAAGGGCAACCTCAGACTACTGAAGTTGAAGCTATACAATGATAAAAATACTGTACAGAAAATAGATGGACAGTATGAATAAGCATAACTTTGAATGTCCATATCTTATGTGTAGACCATGCAAGAAACTATATTCTTTAATTTTAACTTGGTGGACTAAGATTTGGAGCAAAACCTGTGGAAATGTTGCTTTTAAGGTATCAGCTTTCATGTCACAGACTCTTCAGCTTCTTGAGCAGGCCAGTAGGTGCCATGGTTAAAGTGCAGTATTGCAAGAAAACTCTGCCCACAGCCTGGAGTTTGATCCTGATGGGACTCAAGGTTGATTCAACCTTCCATCCTTCCGAAGTCAGTAAAATTAGGACTCAGATTCTTGGGGAAAATATGCTGACATTGTAAACTGCCCGGAAAGTGCTGTAAAATGCTATAGTGTGCATTATATAAGCCTAAATGTTATTGCTGTTGCTATCTCACAATTTACGGCCCTCAAGGGGCAGTGTACACAGTTAAGGATTTACCACAAGTTCCCTTGGGTCTTTCACTCTGGCTGCTCTTAGTTTGATGATCTCAGGGACTGCAATAATCATGCAACCAGCTCTTGTTCTCTACATCTCTGACTCATAGTATTTAGCTAGAATAGGCTTTAATGAGCTCTATCATGTATTTCCTTAAATAAAACTTTTTCCCCCTGTTAAAGGTGTAAATCTCCATTAATTCTAAGTTAGATTTTTACTTTCATGAATACTCTCTCCTTCAATGTATTAGGCTACTGTCCACACATGTGAGGTAATCTAAAAACTCTATCTGTTATATTTAATCTCTGAGGGTTCATCCACCCATGGAAGCTCCTTTTAGTGTGGCGATGGCCATCCAGTAATAGATGTCTCTATTAGTGCAGGCCAGATGCCAGACACATTAAAAAATTATTCACTTAATGTTGCAATTTTGTCCATTTTTCACCCTTCCTTGTTTTAAAAGCCTGGAAACATTAGTTTACTGCTAGTGAAAAATAGACAAAAACAAACAAACCCTGCTTATCTCAGGATCATGGGAATTGCTCTGAGATTACATCTTTCAGAAAGAGGAATAGCTAAAGCAGATAGATTAATGCACTTGAGCTAGAAGGTCTTATTCAACTGCCTCTGATGTTGTCCTATTTACTTTTCTTTTAAATCAGCACACTCCATCTATCTGAGAAATTATTATAACATCTTCACTAACCAGCTATTAAATTTGTAATTTGGAAAACAACAACACATGACTCATAACTGTTCTATTTTTTATTTGAATACAGGAAATGAATATGAATAAAAGGGAATATTAGGACAGGGCCGGTAGGCACACTGTTGTGCTTATGCACATTCCTTAAAGATCTCTTAGGAATGGGGTGAGGTCAACAGTAGACAATCTAAGGTTAAAATTTGGGGGGGTTGGGAATGAAACCACAGTCAGGTAGCGCATTCCAGGCATTGATCACTATATTGCTGAAGTCGTATTTTCTGCAATCAAGTTTGGAGCGGTTGACTTTAAGTTTGTATCTATTGTGTGCTTGTGTATTGTTGTGGCTGAAGCTGAAGTAGTCATTGACAGGTAGTAAGTTGTAGCAGATAATTTTATGTACTACGCTTAGGTCATACCGAAGCTGGCGTAGTTCTAAATTGTTTAAGCCCAACATTTCAAGTCTGGTGGCATAAGGTATTCTGTTGTGACCAGAGGAATGGAGGACACTTCTGATGAAATATCTCTGGACATGTTCAATTATATTAATGTCCCATATGCAGTGCAGATTCCAGACAGATGAGCTGTATTCGAGAATTGGTCTAGCAAATGTTTTGTATCCTCTGGTTAGCAATACAATATTGCCAGAGAAAAAGCTATGCAAGATTAGGTTAAAAACTCGCCTTTTTGGCAATGTTGTTACAGTGGCACTTAGATCATTAGAGATGGCTACTCCCAAGGTCCTTGACAGAGTGGGGTGTCGTCTACGAGGTCGTATCCGCCCAGCTTGTATTTTGTGTTCTGATTATTTTTTCCCAATGTGTAGGACTGAGCATTTGTTGGTTCAGATTTGAAGTTGCCAGTTGTTTTGACCATTCTGACACATTGTCAAGGTCTTCTTGAAGAGGCGCAGTGTTGTCGGTTGTGTTGAATAGTTGTACATCAGCAGCAAAGAGAACGCAGTTGCTTATAACATCGCAAAGGTCATTTATGTAAAGCATAAAGAGTGTTGGTCCTAAAACCCTGCCTTGGGGAACACCGTTATTAACAGGTGTAAGATTTGATAGGGTGCTCCGTATTTTGACCCCTTGTCGTCTGTTTGACAGGAACACAGCTATCCAATTATGCAGCGGTCTAGAAATGCCATAAGATTTTAGGTTTAGAAGTACCGTATTTTTCTGAGTATAAGACGCACCTTTTCTCCCCCTAATTGGGGTTGATAATTTGGGTGCGTCTTCCGTTCACAGATGCAAATTGCAGCTTTCCGCTG
>JANHFT010003419.1:61835-77961 GCA_032467955.1 Pseudoxenodon macrops
AACATTTAAAAACATTGGACATAGTGTGGCCATCCTGTTTTGGTTATTTCATTTACATCATATTTACATAACAACAATTACAGTTTTGCTTCTCATACATTATTACTCTGATCTTATGTACATGACCCTTATCCTTAATTATTTACATTTCACTACATTGGAGGGGATCATTACATTGATCCCCTTTTGCGACCTTCTGACCAGGAAAGTCAATGGGGAAACCAGACTCACTTAATAACCGTGTTACTAATTTAACAACTGCAGTGATGTGGCAAGAAAAATTGTAAAACAGGGCAAAACTCACTTAACAAATTCACACTTAGCAACGTAAATTTTGGGTTCAATTGTGGTAAGTTGAGGACTACTTGTAGATTTAGTTTATCTAGTCATATTTCCTGCCTGGTTTACTCAGGAAGACATCAAAGTTGCTCAGAAACAGCAGGATACTGATATTTAGTTTTTCAACCCCATGTCCTCCAAGGTTTCTGTTCTAATTGTTGAGGTCTGTCCCCCAGTACTGATGTCAGAATGATAATTTTGTCACTTATGGAAGTTGTTCCAATAATCTGTCCAGGTCCTTGTAGAAACCTTCCCTGTCTTTGTTTGGACTTGTGAGAATTGGTGTATACGACAATGTTGATATATCAAGATTTGCTGACAGGGAAGTGGAACTTCAAAAACATTCATTTATTCCAGTGGGTAGAGTAGAGATGCTCTTTACCAGAGCAGTTTTGATTGCAAAACCTATTCTGCGAGTCCTGTTGTCAGAATGTGGTTTGGCTGCATTGAATTGCCATCATTCCAGAGGTGGAATTCAGCAGGTTCTGACCATTTCTGGAGAACCGGTAACAGAAATTTTGAGTAACTTGGAGAACTGGTAAATATTATCTCTGCCTCCTGAGTCCCAGCTGATTGGGAAGAAATGGGGATTTTGCAGTAATCTTCCCTTGGAGTGGAGTGAGAATGGAGATTTTACAGTATCCTTCCCCTGCCATGCCCACTAAGCCATGCCCACAGAATGGTAGTAAAACATTTTGAATCCCACTGCTGCACCATTCCATTAGTGAACCCCAAAATTTTACAGAATGGACAGATGTTTTTGCATTTAGTTGGGTTGGAGTGATTTTAAGAAGCAAAAGGGGTGCTTTAAGAATTGCAGATGCTTTAAAAAAAGACACATCTCATTCTTTAAACTTATTCTGTGCCTGAAATTCAATTTTCCATGTGCATCATTTTTGTGTTCCTATACAAATTGTTATTGATGCTTATCATCTGCCAATTTAATCAAGTGTTGCAGTTTTAGTCAATAAAATCCACAGTTCCTGCTTCACAGGGAGCATAGACAACCAACACCAAATACTAAAGCAATTATCATTTCCCCCATCTCTATTTTCTTTAAAAATGTTTCCATTGCAAATTTGGGGGAGTGGGGGGGAGATTGACTGCTTTTCACTTGCAGAGAAACATAACAAGTCATGCATCAGATTAATGTATATTCATGAGTGGAATTATGGTGAACATGAAAGCCATACATTAGTGATTGGTAATCAACTTGCACTTTATTTTCTGAAAGTTAGCATAGATGCTAATCAAAGATAATTACAACACTGTCATTTACATTGCTGATCACTTATTCTTCGGCGGAAAGAACAGCTTCATTTATTTTTTAAGGCAAGCATACCCTTAAGGACCTGAAGCAAGACATAATTATAGTTGCAGTATGTTATATTGCATATGTGTATTGCTGTATGCTGCCCAGACTCGCTTTTTGTGAGATGAATGGCCACATGAATACGATTAATAAGTTAAATAAATAAAATACAGTTTAATAAATCAGTGAAGATTCTCAATCACGCAGGTAGGATTATCTGGAAGTTGAATCATGGCAACTGGCCTTTTCTTTTGGATTTTGACTGAAGATGTTGCTTGGATAAGTAGCAAAACATTTCAAACCAACAAGAAAAGATGTCCCATTGCCATGACTCAACTTCCAGACAGTTTAATAAAAATAACACTTTATATACTTCCAGTATAAGAAACATTTTGTTTCCAGAACTGAGCTCTCTTGCCACATGTTGTTGTCCTAATTTTATCACATTACAGATATAATATAATGCAATGAATAGGCTACATCATCTGGAAAAAAGGTATGAAGGAAAAATAATCCAGTAATTTTGTGGCAATACAAAAGGGAGAGTCAAGGTGGCAACACATTTTTGGAACAATACACGAGAATGTTCTGTAAGCATTAAAATCTCCAAAGAACGTTTAAAAACTAGTTTCTTCAAAAGCAGTTGCACTTAATTCTCATCTTTTTACATAATATTCCTCTCAGAAAATCAAACATTTAATTTCAATTAAAACAAAAAGCAGTCTCAAAATGTACCCCATTCTTTCTCCTTCCTCTGTCAGCCAAAGGAAGACCTTGATAGAAAGATTATATGACCTCTTTGAGAAGCCTTCTTAAGGGTTGTTATTATTTTAACAATAACCATTTTGCTAGAGTTTCTCCCAGGACCCTGGCCCTTCCAGCTGAAGTCAATTACCCTGCAATTTAAAATTTAAATCTGGCAAGGGAGGTTGTAAAATGAAGTCCAAATGCAAGTCAGCATTCTCCCGAGTCACTGAGGTCTGTAGGAATAAACAGATAGTGCCATTAAGTCAAAATGTATGAGAAGACTATACAGCTACAAACTAGACATAAGGTATACAAGACTGCTTAGAGCTAAGCATTGTCTCCTCCCATTAAATTATAGTTTTCAGATTCTATAGAACCCTGAACATCTAAAATGAAAAATGCATTTGAGACCACCACTACAAAAAAAAAGTAGGAGGGCATTTTGACAGACCTGCTTTTCCTACATAAGGCCAATTAACTTGAGGAAAAGGATGATTACTATGTTGTTCATGATGCCCTAATGAGTGATCCTTGAGACCCAATGCCAGACAACTCTGTAAGTGGAGAAGCATGGGATCACCGCAAGGATTAAGAGGTGGAACATGTGACATTGTGCACATTTTGATATCACTGTATAATTCACACCAGTCACTTCATGATGGGCTTGATCCAAATTAAGATCATTTGCATCATTTATGAGATGTTACAATATACATGATATAATCACAGTTTGTATCAGATGCCTCTCAGCCCAACTAACAATGATCTGTCCTTATTCCTGTGATGTCCACAGGGAGAGGGATTAAAAAAAACCAAGATGATGGCCACAACTATGTAATCAAAGTGTCATCCTTTGTAATGTATCTTTTGATGCACCTAAAAAAACTGAGGTTTTCATTGCATATTTGTCATTGTCATCTCGATTTTCTTTATTTTCCCACTGCAGACATCATGCCTTTCCAATGTCAGACTACTCCTTAGTAGATCAGTCTAAGTCAAATGTTCAGTAGGATATGTGGGAGAAGAGTGTCTATGGAGATTCTCAGTCATCCAAGTCATGGTTGTCCCAAGGTGCCTTTTCAAGAAGCAACTGGACTTGCTTTGAAGAAGCAAAACCTCTTCAAAGAAAAATCAGAAAGTCCAGTTGCCTCTTGAAAAAGCACCTTTGGGACAGGTGGGAGAAGAGGAATAAGTCAAAACCTGCCAGATGGCAATTGTAATACTAAGTATATACTCCACTGTCATGTCATGGTTGTTTCCAATTTATCAAAATGCAGGTACCTAAATAAACAAATCAGATTTCAAAGTTTGTTGGGTTTGATTAATCTTAAATCCCTCTGCCCTCCCCCCCAAATAGCAGAATGGAAATTGTAGGGCAGGGGTATCAAACTCGATTTTATTGAGGGTCATATCAGGGTTGTGTTTGACCTTGAGGGGCTGGGTTGGGCAAGGCCAGCTCAATGTCACTCATGTTGGAGGGACCTGTGGTGGCCTGAGTACTCTGCCAGTGAAAACAGGCTCCCAAGCTCCATTTTTGACTGCCTCCTGCAACCCTCTGCCAGTGAAAATGGAGCTTGTGGGAGTTGTGCACGGCCCTCACAAGCACCATTTTCAGTTGCGACTATCTCCTGCAAGCCTCTGCCAATGAAAATGGAGCATGCAGCCCTCCCAAGTTCCATTTTTGCTGGCAGAGGCACCACAGCCCAGTCCTTTGCAGTTTTCAGGGTGGCCCCACAGGCCAGATCTAAGCACCCCGTAGGCTGGATCTGGCCAGCGGGCCTTGAGTTTGACAGCCCAATTGTAGGGCATGCAGACATAGAGTGAAAAAATAGACTTAAGAAGATAAAAAAGCAGGATTAAGGATCAGATAATTTTTAAACGTTTTAACCATTATCACTTTTCAAGTGTTATGCATGTGATAGCTTTTGTAACCAGCATCCACATGCTTTAAAGCTTCCACCAGTTTAATTTACAAGTGAAGAAGGGAACATTATGAATTGTAAGTCACTTTAATGTGCCAAGATTTAATGACATACTAAATGTATGCTATAAAATCTTTAAATGGACATTCATGTGGCATTCATTCTGCATATATTTAGATGAGCCTGAAAAATAAATGATGTGATTATCCATTGTCATCTGCAGCAATTCTCATTCTAAAATATTTTTTTAATATTTTAGTTTATGTTAATTTATCTCCAAAACAAGCTGTACTGTATGGTGTTGATGTCCCCAAATACCAAACAGCCATAACTCCAGTTACCATTAATCAGAATAAGGAGCAGTGCATCCTAATGATACGTTTTCCCTGTATAGAGAAATCAGTTGCGCTTCCATCAATCCGATACCAAAAGGAGAACTCATTTCTATACTCTTATTATTTCATGTAACTCTTTCTAAAATAGAAGCATAGTTTTGTAGCAAACACATTTCTTTTGCTATCTGTGAATTCAGAACCATACATATGGTTCATAGTGGTAGCTGTGACTGCATGATCAAAACCTATCCCTTGTTATGTTCATTGATGCAGGAAAATGAAGGGAAAGGCTTCATCACATAGTAATAGCTGCTGTGTTAACTTTCTTTTTTGACACCCTATCCCAAGGATGTCAAACCGCAGCATATGTTGACGTCATGTGATGTTTCATGATGTTTTCCCCATTTGTGGAGTTGGAGTGGGCATGGTTGCACATTATGCATTCAGCCTGTGGACTGCCAGTTTGACACCCCTGCCTTACCCTTTTCTATGTGTGAAGTATATAACTGATATTCACCATGTAAGTGTATAGGGTGGCATGCTGGCTCAGTGGTTAAGACACTGGCCTTGGGTAGAAAGCCAGCAGCCCAGGTTTGAGACTTGAGCATCATGTGATGGGCTGAGCTCCTGTCCTCACCCCAGCTCCTGCCAACCTAGCAGTTTAAAAGCATGCAAATACAAGTAGATAAATAGGTACCATTTTGGTGGGAAGGTAACAGCACTCCTTGATGTCATACTGACCACATGACTGTGAAAATGTCTTCAGCAAGTACTGGTTCAATGGTTTTGAAATGGAAATGACCTCCATCCTCCTATAGTCAGTCATGATTAGCGGAGTAAAGTCTTGAGAGACTCTTTTACCTTGTTTTTTATATGTGTATGACTAATTCCATGACAGAATTCTTCTTAGGGATTTCCAGTTACAAAATTGTTTGGCAGAGGAGCTTTCAGATAATTAAAAATGATTATAATCATTTTTAGAAAAATGATATGTCCTAGTAATTTAGCATAAGTCTACTTACAATAAGAAGAATGATAGCTGTACTAATAAACTATAAGAATTCTCATTTGTTAAGAACATTACACTGTACTATGTACATGCTAATCCATGGATTCTATAAACTTCATTTTGTGTCCTTCCACTTGAACAGGAAATGAAATATTGCATTTGCTTATCATGCTGCTTAACTAGGGATCTTGGTTTGTTTTTTTCCAAATACACTAGGGTCTCCAGCTCAGATAACACACTAAATAAATGATTTCCATTTATAATAATGGAAGGAATCAAGCAGGAGCAACCAAATCACCCACATTAACCCACTACTTTACAACACTTTTCTCACTGTAGGAGAACATAGTTATATAAATACCCTCTGTTATAATTTTAATATTTAATCAAATGACCATTGATAACCATATCTTAAAATACTAAAAAATCTTAATCTCATTAAATATGAAACAAAGGAACATGAAACAAAGGAACATGTCCATTCTGGTGAACTAGTTTAATGAAGCAAATACTGGGAAGATTGATTTTTGAGCCATTCTGGGATTTGCCAATAAAACATAAACTAAACTCATTTACAAAATGCTAATGCAGCTGCTTGCAGGTGCCAAAAAGGCAGCAATGACATACACCTGGGATTTGATTTCTCTGTCTGGAACTGCTCCGAGTGAGCTGGCTGACAAGTTGCTGTGCAGTGGTATTTAGCTACGGAGAACAGTTATGTGTCAGCCTGCATCTGACACTTTCCCCCTCTTAATGAATAAGGAAGCAATAGCAAAGCATATTTGTGGGAATGGCGATGAAGAGAAACTGTGTATAACTTAACAGCAAGGGGTGAGAAGTGGGAACTATCTCATACTGTTTATACAGAATGAGCCCAATCTTCTGGCATTTGTATTGCCTCACCTGGAAAATAGATTTCAATAGTCTCATTTGGACTTTTCCTGAATGAAAAGAAGTAACAATGGAACGACATGAAAAGAAACAGTCCCAATTTGACCACAGATTGCACACTAACAGTTCCAAATATCTGAAACACTTTTCTCTCACATTTCTATCCACTACGGGTGTATGAAATGTTCCAATCTGAAATGCACTGAGCTTAAAACTTCTCAAATTTGAAATAAAATAGTTGTGTTCTGGGCATTATGGGCATGAAATAATCATTGGCTCATTTTGAGTGCCATTGTTTTCAGGGTTCTAGATTGCTCCAGCTGCTGAAACCGGACTTTTATTTCAGAGATTGTGATTTTAAAAAATTCTAATCCCCCATCTACTACGTTTTGCAGGTGGAAATCACTGATGTCTCAGATGCCCTTGGTTTAAGCTAGATGAGAAAGATGAGGGGTAGAGCAATAGAGCAAATCATTTCCATTCTGAACTGTGCTGAAGAGAGAAGATCAAGATTGCTGTGACCAATGGACCAAGTGACTGTGACTAGTGTGCTGCTACTGCAGTTCAGGTTTGCTGGTGAAGATTGATGGTTCTCTCAGGCATTTCCCATTGCTGTTCCACTAGTGAGCTTGAGTTTAAAATTATTACAGGAAGATTAGAAGGGGGACAGTGATCCTGCTTTCCCCCCCCTGGTTTTTTAATTCTGCCTCTTCTAAAGTTAAAAGCACTTATCTTTACCCTATCTACAAAAAGCTGGTTGTTTATTTGAGGGGAAATTAATGTGCTCGTACTGTTATTTGCTAGATGGCACACACACCATTAGCAGAATTCCTTTCCTTTCTTTTCCACTCCTCTCCTCTCCTCCTCTCCTCTCTCCTCTCCATTTTCCTCTTCCTCTCCTCATGCTACAATTGCTGATAATGTTCATTCAGAGGAGCCAAAAGATAAACCTTCACTGAATTGTATGACATTTTCTTTTACTTATTTTCATTTAAAGATGTATAAAGCTGTGCAGTAAAGAAAGTGCACAAATAATACATAATGGGTTCATCTCTCATCCCATCCTAATGAATGGGAAAAGAGCCAGGTTTATGGCTCTACAGAAGACTAATAGGGTATGATCCATATGAGCCTAGGGGTGGGAAGGAACAGCTCATTCTAAAGAGTAGGTACAACAACAGAGAAGGCACACCTGCTAGCTGCATTGTTTCAAAGAAGAAATCTGAAGCATTTGTGACCTTGAGGAATGGTCAAATATGTTCATATAGTAGTTAAGATCCATGCTATGCTTCCTGCTCTGCCTATGAGGAGAAATTAGCAGAGGTAAGGACATTAAAGGAACACATAGTAGTAAAAGTCTTACAGCTTAAAACAATTGCCTGCCTTCTTGTTAGATAAATAGATGCTTAAATACCAGGCTACTTTTGGGTGCCAGAGGGCAAAATGGCAGGATGGACCCAAGGCAAAATAACAATTGCTCAGAAAATGGCTTTCTATGGACAGTCTTTTAATTATTGTAGACAGAATTTTCTTCTGGTACATCTTTCTAACTCTTGTTTCTTTATATTTCATCTTCAGTAACGTGAACAACATTCAGATAATGATCTTTCTGTATTAGCTATGCAGGGAAGATGTGTTGGAACTGCTGACAAAAGGTAGTCCAGACCCATGTATGCATTAGTCCTTGTTGCAATTCTCATGTCATGTTTCACATTGCTCATTAATGGGAATGGGACAAGATTGTGTGGATATGGGTGTCTTCTGCCTCTGGTTCCAGGAATCCCCATAATTCATGACCCAGGGACAGGAAAGTACTGGTTCAGGCAGAAGTATTGGTCTTGGTTGAGAAATTGTTTCATGACTTCCATGCTTCCATGATGGTTTCATAATCACAGACAGTGGGGCTGCCAATATCAAGATGCCTTCTCCTGAGGCATAATTCATCAGCATCTGCTCCACTAACCACAAACTGTACCTAATCAGGATGACAGGGCTAGCAGCAAACCTATCCATCTGGCACCATGACTGCCAAAGACAAGTAATATAAGATTGCTAGATATTTCTACTGGAATGCAAAGAAAGGTAGGCGCTTGTTCATCTCCAGATTTAGCTCAGCCCACTCCATTAGTAATCCCTCAGGTTATGTCCACCAGATGGAGCTGAATTCACCTGCTGCTCAAAAATAGCAGGTGGCCAGGCAAGACATGGCAAAGAACAGATAGTTGAAGAAGACTTACAGCTTAAAGCAATTGTCTGCCTTCTTGTAGATAAATTGCTCCCGTTTTAAATGTTTTTTTCCGCCATTGAGCTTTCTTTTCCTATTTAAAAAAAGCAGCTGCGGGAAGCTAAATAAATAGAGATGGTTACTATCTACTATACTACATACATAAATGTTGCTGAAGTCATTGAGGTAATGTCAGTTATAAATACAAAGAGCATTAATACGGCATTATTTATGCTGAAATATACTTTTTTGATATATATTTCATATCATATATGAGAGAGAGAGAGAGATTTAGTAGTTTCATAAACTTGGTGTTTGTGTACACTTAATTGGTACAAGTGAGGGCAATTTACTAAGACCCTAACTAGCCCAGTAGATTTTGACTGATATTGGGGGGGAAACTAAGCTGTAGTTAGTACTTACAGTAAATGGGAGATTATCAGGAAATGTCAGAACTATATGCTGCACTAGAATTTGTGAGACGTTAATGACACTTCTGTATAGCTGCCAAGAAAATATAGGCATCTCCATAAAACCATTAGAAATTACGGTAAGTTAGACTTGAAGTAGACTTGATATTTAAAGTTTTAGGAAATAAATATTAATATATCTAGCTAAATGATAACATTGGATCAACATTGTCGCTCATTACCAAAATTCTTCATTGGGTTAATTTTTAACCAAGCAATTTCCCATATTTTACATACCAGCAGCACAAAGTGGCCTCTGCCATTCCCAAACAGGCACCTTGCCTCTAGCATGGTGCTCCATGGACTTCATATATGAGCTGATTTTCCACATGGCCTTCATTACAAGGCCATGTGCTATTGAGGCCAATTGAGTATCCTCAGTTCTCATGATCTTTATAGGAAGGAAGTGGCAGATTAGTCAGTTTTCTTTCCCAAAGATGATATCTGAGATTGGCAGCTCCTTCTTCCTGAAGGTGATTCTCAGAAAAAATAAGTGGACTAATAGGAGTGAGGAGGTCCAAGACATACAACACAGCAGGATATGAAGAAGAACATGGGATGCTTCAGGGAGTAGGGGAAACACTAGGAGGCTTGGGGCAGACTATGCGTGGACTGAATTAGGAGCCTTGGCCTGTTCAAGGCCTCCAGGACCTCCCAAAGCCCTGAGGTATACCATATTAACAAATCATATAGTCACTTAACAACTGTAATGGTGAAAACAGGGATTGTGGTCTTTAAGTGAGGTGATCATTGGACAGCTACGACCATTATTCTGGGTAGTCATAAGTCAAGAACTCTCTGCATTTGCTCCTTTAAGTAGAGCTGCCTTTAGCTCTCCATTCCTTCCCATGTTTATTCTTTTTTAAACCTCGTATTAGTTTTAAATTTTTTAAAATTATCTTGCTTTTTATTTTTTTAACTCATTTTAAAATAACTTTACTTCTTATTTCAGAAATCATTGTGATTATGCATGGATATATAAACCACACTATTGATATGTCTTCTTATTAAATTGTGCATTTCAAAGTGCAGTCAATGGTGCATTTTTTAAAACAATGCCAGGCTGGAAACAGTTTTATGAGTTGCCTTACAAAATGGTGTTTTAGTTCCTAAATATATAGCAACTGAAATATCCAGTAAAGAAAATGGGATTTTGAAAAAGGGAAAAAGAAATATATCTGTACAATATCTCTTATTTGCATGCCATGCCAAACAAGATTGCAATCAATAATTATTCATTCATAATGATGTCTTATACTTTCAGACTGGATTAACCATATTTCCAAATATTTAACTGTGTAAGAGTCTATTTATAATAAGATTGTTATTGTAGAGTTATATGGATTACAGAATACTGTACTGGCTACCTGTCTTATGTCCTGCAGTATATCAATTGTCGATGTCAATAGAATACTATGAGAACAAGAAAGATCAAGTTCTCTTTACTAGGCAGTGAAAAAAGGATATCACTTAGTTCACATTTAGACATTAAACCAGTATATTAGCATTGTGTGAACTGAAAGCAGTTTTGCTTTGATAGTCACAATTTTAAGACTGTTTTTTTACAGTAGAAGTCTTGCCAAGTCCATCATACAGTCAGAAATGTTTATACTAGGAAATACATCTCTCTCTCTCTCTCTCTCGCTCTCTCTCTCTCTCTCTCACACACACACACACACACACACACACACACAAAACATCATGTAGCCTTGAATAAAGGCAAAATGGTGGCAAAGGAATTAGATAGGAGTGTTGTCTTTCTCTCTATATAAGACATATAGAGAAAGTATATATATAGAAACAGGTTGAAATCTTTGAGGAGATGATATAATTTATCTGCATGAACAGTAACCATGATGATAGATAGATAGATAGATAGATGATAGATAGATAGATAGATAGATAGATAGATAGATAGATAGACAGACAGAATGCTCTTGAGAGACATACAAGTTCTAATGTTCTAACTATCTTGTTTATGTACAATTTGCAGCTAGATAATATAGGTTTAAAAAAATTGTATTTGGTAGAAATACCTGGTTACAAATATTTCATATTTGAGAAGGCCTACCTATATTTTGTACTCAAGTATGAGTACTTAAGTATTAAAAGGGGAGAAATAGCCTTGGATTGATAGCATCTACGGTATTCTTCTTCTTACTGATGGGAACATCTTTTATCTTTGTACTCTCAATAGACACCGGGTATTCGTTAAGGCAGCAATTGCCTAAGTTATCATCTTCACTGTTGACTTTCAAATTAAAATCCTGTTTAAAAGATGAGATTTTTTTTCTCCAAAAATAGCTCTACACACCTGGCCTTCCTAAGTTAACTTGAGATGAGGTGTGAATAATCATTAAAGCAGTATGAATAATGTAAAGAGATTTCTTAGAGACATCAGTGTTTGAAAGCTATGCATTATGAAAATGAACAACTTTAAATGCTAAATGATGTATTTGAAAAGATGTAGATGTTATGAAATATTACCTGCATTATATGAACCAGATCTCAAAAATGCCTGATTATCCAAATCCATCTTCTGTCTTCCATATAATTACAATGCTGTGTAAATAGCATAGCTGTATAATCTTCTACTTATTAAGTTATATCCTGTACCAGAGCCTTACAGATAAATTAGCCTGTTTTCTAAAACCAACACACATCTAATCTAAAGTTTTTTGAAGGTTCCAGTGGATTCAGTCTCTGGGGCAAAATACATTTCAACTTCTACTAATGGAAAATTCCTGTTTTTGAAAAGCAGCTAGTAAAAACCAAATAGCAGACATGATAAATAAGAATAAAATTGTTCCACAATGTAACCTCTCCTTATTTTCCTCCTTCCTCTTCTCTTCCTTGAAAACTTTTTCCCCCAAGCAAGAATCAGATATATTAGGGTGCATTGTTTGTGTGTCTGAACTGGGGGAAGGACAGGCAATGCAATTATTCAGCTTGTGAACCTGTTGGCCTAACACAAAGTTCATTTTCTTAGATTGCCACTGATATTTCATTGGCAAATAATAAAAGTATCAAGGCATGCTTCTGGTCTGTATTGTCTGAACTGTCCACTCATGTTCTAATGAATATACTAAATATTCATTAGAATATTTTATATATTCATATGAAGTATAAACATATTTATAAATTATATGATTCAGTATAAAACATATGAAGAACGATTGCAATAATTGAGTACAGCTAGTCTAGAGAAAAGAAAGACTAGGTTGACATGATAGCACTATTCCAGTATTTGAGGAGTTGCCACAAAGAAGAATGGGTCAACTAATTTTCCAAAGCACCAGAAGGCAAGACAAAAAACAATGGATAGAAACTAATTAAGGTGAGAAGCAACCTGAAATTAAGGAGAAACTTCGCAGAACAGCTTGCCTTCAGAGGTTCTTAGGTACTACGTAATAAAGTTGTAGGTGCTTTATCGCTGGAGGTTTTTAAGAAAAGGGGCTGGACAGAAGACTTCCAAGGTCCCTTTAGCAAAGGTCAAAGAAGATTACTTTTCCCTCATCCATACCTGTTTTGATTGCAGGTTCAATATCCACAAGTTCAGACAGGGGCCAAGCATAACTTTACCCTTGTTTCAAGATAAATGTGACTTACATTTATATAATCCATGTGTGGTGTCATTATAGGAGTGGTTTTGCCTTTAATTTCTGAGATGTATGTTGTCAGGTTCCAAGTAATGCATCCATCACAAATTGAACTCCGAGGCATTCCGTTTTCTCAAAGTACAAATTTATTTAGATACACCATATTGGCACTAATTGGTGAAAAGCCAGTACTGAAGTTCCCAGGCTTTTCACCCCAATATAAAATTCAGATTCTTAAGTTTCCAAAACTGTCACATTGTCCAACCAAGACGTGAGCTGGTTGCTTGGTGACTTCTCTCCTCCTCCTCTGGTCATCCAGCCATTGGAATGTGCTTGACTCATCGACTAGCTATGATGTTATGATTGAGAGCTCTATCCTTCTTCAGCTCCAAACTGTGTCAAACTGAATTTATATTAGAATCCTAAAGATACAAACAATCCCACATCCAAATAAAATTCAAGCTTGACAGGCTGCCCCCCTCCACAGCAGAAGGAACACCCCTGCAAGAGATAAAGCAAAGTGTGGTTAGTCAGTACCACTAGCCCCCTCTCCCTCCCCCAGGAGGCCCCTTGTGTTCCTGAGGGTCCTTTTCATGGAACTGTTTTACCAATCTATCTGTGCTTACTTTCCTGCTCTTGACATATGTTCTACTTCATGAAATCAGCAACATTCTTGAATCCCCTATATCAGGGCTGTCAAACTCAAAGCCCATAGGCCAGATGCATGTGTTGGTCACACCCATGTCTGGTTTAGCAAAAGGGGAAAAAGTCCCTATACATCACGTGATGCTGCCATGACGATGCAAGTTTGACACCCCTGCCCTATATGAATCTTTACCCTGATTCTAACCAGGGCCATGCCTATTGAGCATTTTGGATCAGCCAAAGCTGGTTAGGTCCTACCTAGCTCAACCACCACATTTTAGCCATATCCAAACAGACATGTTTACTATGATTCCAATATAGTAACAATTAGTTACGGGAGGCCTGTGTAGAAAGAGCACAAGGGTCATCCTCCAATCATGTTTCATAATCAATAAGTTTGTGTCTCAGAAACAAATTTATGTTTGGTTTTTAAGAACCTTTGAAACACCTTGAAGTTCTTAGATTTACAGCCATCTGATTTTGTTCCTAAAGGAAACATAGTAAGATTAGGGAAGAGCCAGAATAGGAAAGGATTGAGACCGTAAAGATATTAAGCCTTCAAGCCATTCTTCATCCTTTTCTACCAGCTGATCTAATATATTCTTTCCATCCACATGAGGAAGATTTTAAAAGGAGAAACCGAGAAGCAGATAGTTGTAAGCCTCTTTCAAGGTTCATTGCAGCCAGGAAGAGTTTGGATCCCAATACCAATAAACTACTAGCTGTATTTTACACTGAATAGTTCTCCCTTAAATAAAAGCACAAGGGCTAGGCTACTTTAACTCTTTAATTATAGTTAAGATAAATTTTAAAACCAGAAAACAACAGTGCACCTCTTTTTTTTTTCATTTAATGGCCCAGAAGCCCCAAAGAAAAATGAACCGAATGGTATATTCCATCACAGGAACGTGTCTCTATAAGTAGACGCCACACTAATCGGTTCTCTGGCACTGACCTTTTTGGATTGGCCTTCTTGTGCTACTGCATTTATCACTAGGCCAAAATGTCAGCAAAGAGCAGAGCAACAGCACTTACAGCAGTTTGCATATATTTTCAGAAAGATGGTTGTCTGCTGATGCCACCATAAAGACTTTTTACAACAGCAGCAAATATAAATCGTTTAGAAGCTGGTTTCTCTGCTGTTGTTTCCCCCTGAAAAACAAGTAGACAACCTGATTAGAAAATGTCAAAAACAAACAAACAAACCAGATTGCAAAATATGATGCCTGAAAAAACAAAAAGAGAGCTGCAGAAACAGCAAAAGTGAGTTCTTAGTTCAGCAATACAAGAATCTGCAAATAAGGCTGAAGGTTTCTGTGTGTGTGTGTGTGTGTGTGTGTGTGTGTGTGTGTGTGTGTGTGTGTGTGTGTCTGTGTGTGTGCACTCTGTTTCCCTGAATATTCTGTTTCCCTGAATATAAGACCTCTCCAGATAATAAACCCAATCAGGCTTTTGAGCGCATGCGCTAAAATAAGCCGGCCCCTGAAAATAAGCTCTCCCCAAAACACAGCAGCAGCCATGAGGTGACCTCAAAATAATGAAGTCCCTGAAAATAAGGTCAAGCGCTTATTTCAGGGGTCAAAAGAAAATAAGACCCTGTCTTATTTTCGGGGAAAGAGGGTGTGTATATATATGAACTGAGTTGAACAATACACTTGAATAACTATGTAATTGTGCTCTTCTAAAATAGCACCTCTGTCATTCCGGGCACTTTCCACAGATAAATGTTCAATTTTAAAGATTTTTTACTTAAAAGGACACACTCCATGAATTCTACATCAAGATAGAGATCAGAAAGGAAGAAATGCAAACAGGCAACTTGTCATGAGTTTTATCATCTTCTGCCAAAAAAAATATAGCCACAATCAGACCATTGGGACAAATTCAAAACAATTTGTCAAGACAATCCCAAAGGTTTGTCTGTGTGCCTAGAAGGCCACACTCTTTCACTCCTGTCTTTTACATCACCATGATATAGAGAAATCCAGTTGGTTAATATAAGTGATGGATTTCCTGATGTTATAATAAAGGAACTGAAAATGCTTGCATGTGCAATTAACAGCAAGGATAACAAAGGGATGAAAAAGGTAGAAAGTGCACCTAAAACACCCAAGACAAAGCCAAGGGTCCTCAAAGAGATAATCTATGAGTCATGGTGGCACAGTGGTTAGACTGCAGTACTGCAGGCTACTTCTGCTGACTGCTGGCTGATTGCAATTTGGCAGTTTAAATCTCACCAGGCCCAAGGTTGATTTGGCCTTCCATCCTTCTGAGGTCGGTGAAATGAGAACGCAGATTGTTGGGGGCAATAGGCTTTGTAACCTGCTTAGAGAGAGCTGTAAAGCACTGTGAAGTGGTATATATATCTTGATATTGATAAATAATAACAATAACAATAATAATAATACGCTACTCAGCTGGAATCATCAACTGGACTTTGGCTGAACTGGAAAAAGTGGATCGGAAAACACGGAAACTTTTGAATATGTACCACGCTTTATATCCATGAAGTGATATTGACAGGTTGTACCTGCCAAGAAAAATAGGAGGCAGAGAGCTATTGCAAATCCATCAAACTGTAGAAGAAGAAAAACGAAGTTTGAATGATTATGTGAACCAAAGTACAGAAAAAT
>JANHFT010003419.1:93013-104705 GCA_032467955.1 Pseudoxenodon macrops
AGAAGAGAGAAGGAAAGAAAGAAAGGGGAGAGAGAGAGAGAGAGAGAGAGAAAGGGAGAGAGAAAGAGGGCGGAGAGAGAGAAGAAGAGAGAGAAGGAAAGAGAGGGAGAAGGAAAGAGGGAAAGGGAGAGAGAGAGAGACAGATAGAGAGAAAGGCGCGAAAGAAAGAGAAATAGGCAGATAGAAGGAAAGAGATAGAGGGTGGAAGAGGGGGAGGAGAGAGAGGAGAGAAAAGGAAAGAGAGAAAGGGAGAGAGAAGGAAAGAGAGAAAGGGGAGGAGAGAGAAAGAAAGAAAGAAGGAAAGAAAGAAAAGAGAGAGAGAGAGAGAAAGGGAGAGAGAAAGAGGGAAGAGCGAGAGAGGGAAAGAGCGAGGGAGAGAATGAGAGAGAGAAAGAGAGAGAGAGAGAGAGCTAGACGGGCCGAGCGCCTCCGCTCCAAAAGTTGGAGCCGCTTTTACGCGCACCGAGTTGATCCAAAGCGGTCGTTTTTGATGCTCTCTTGGTAGCTTGAACGGGATCTTTTCTTCCTCTCTCGCCGGTTAGGGTGCCCTGGTCGCCTGAGATCTCGTCGGGAAAAGGAAACGGGTCTCTCTCTCTCTCTGTCTCTGTAATGAATTGGCCTTTTGGACTCTGGCTGGCTTGAGGGATCTCAACTGGACAAAGTCCTGTGGAGTTATACTCAAACTTCTCTCCTTGATTGGGGTGTGTGTGTGGGGGGGGGAGGCAGAGGAGGAGTCCTTGGTGTTCTCTGAGAGTCTTGGGTTTTCTGGTGGGATGTTGGTCTTCTACTCTGGCAATGAAACGGTCTGCAAGAAAACCATCAACTCAAAAAGATCTGCTTCTCTCCCCATGTACGTCTGTCTATACATCCAAAGTAAACTCTGTTGCTTCTCTGTGTCATATAATATATGTGGCTATATGCATAATTGTGTGTGTGTGTGTGTGTGTGTGTGTGTGTGTGTGTGTGTGTTTGTTTGTTTGTTTGTGTATTTATTTATCTGGTTGTTTGTTTATTTATTTATTCATTCATTTTTTTAGGTTTATGTATCTATCTATTTTGTCATGTTTATGTGGTGTATGTTAGAGGTGGAGACCATTAGAGAGATATGGGTATATGCATTTTGTTTGTTTGTTTGTTTGTTTGTTTGTTTATTTATTTATTTATTTATCTATCTATTTATTGTTAAATAAAGATTATCTAAAGCATCTGAAATGGAAACTCTATATTGCCTGACCTCAATGCTGTCCCTGCTGGTTGATGACCCATATGTGATTGGATAAATTCAACATTATATTAGTTTTCCTTTCCAAGTGGCAGCAACCTTGTCACAGGCTATAATGTCAAGTGCTAACCAGATGGATTGTGCTGATATTCTTAGCATATGTATCAATGAGCACTAAAAATATAGATAATTTTTATGGTAGCCAGCATTTGTTCAGCTTGTTCTATCCAGTAAGCCATTTACAAACATTTAGGTCTATCATGTGGAAGTGGTTTAATGAAAGATTAGTGAGAAGATTTTCTAATACCAGTTCTCAATTTAAATAGCTTTCTTCCAACTGGTATCCTCCAGATGTGGACCAATTCAATCATCCTTGGCTAATTAAGATGGGGAAGGCTGTTTTAGAGCAGGAATACAATTAAATTGAGCTTTTAACAGGTCCTTATGACATAGGTAAAGCAATCTGTTTATTACCAGGAAGATGTCAGCAAAAAATGAAACTTTATTGTATAATTCCTTATAGCAATTTCTATACAGATTTTGAGAGGCTAAAGATGCATACACAATAACTCACAAGATATAACCTGGATTTTTCTAAAATTCAGTGGTAGCCCAAGGAAACAAAGAAAAAAAAAGGTTTCTGTAACAGGATTCAAAATAAGTAGTATGTTCACAGATATTAAAATCAAATGATATTTAAAATATTTTATACTTCCTCCTGGTTTTTTTACACACCGTTCTTTCCATTAAAAATAATAGTTCTGTGTTTTGTCTAATATCCTTATCATGTTGAGCAGGTGCATACTGCTATTCCCGTAGGGAGATTATCAAGATGAATCTTCTAACTACTCTGTGAAATCAGACATTAAGTCAATAACTGTCCGCTTATATTGTGCAGTCATCCAGCTTGCCAAGGAATAAATCCAAACCCATCTGTGCCGTATCTGTAATAGTTAAAGTGGGAAATTTTAAAAAAGTCGAGAGCTGTGTTATATCTTTTTTTTAACTTCAAAGAACAGTAAACAGCAGAACTAATGAAGCTTTTGGATAAGAAATACAAAATCTTCAAGTAAGAACAAAGTCCCAAAGCACCTTTGGGATAACCATGACCTGGATGATTGAGATTCTCCATAGACACTCTCTGTGACCAGGTACTCCTTGAAGTAAGTAGGAAGATGTTGTTTAAGAGTATTAACACAGTGATAATAATTGCTTCATTACAAATAAAAGAATAAGGTTGATGCTAGAACTTGAGACTGATTCCATTAATTGTTAAGAAAAACTCTTTGCTTAAATGTCACTATCTGGAATTGAAAAATAGGATTCAAACATTTTGTAGTCTTTTTCTCTATCAGAGATAAAGGCAAAGCCTCTTCCAAATCAAATTCAGCTTGTGATAAAGTTATGGAACTGATCATGTGGTTTTTTTGTCAACAGAATGGAAGTGGTGAGTGGATTGCCATTTTCTTTTCAGTAAATCCTGTTTAATACTTCATAGCTTTCTGAGATCATTCAAAGAAACTTAGTTACTACCACCTCTTATTTTTGACATGTTTCCAAACACATTCCTATTATTTGTATATTATTTTTATTTTTGAAATGTTCTGCTTTTTCTCTTCAATCTCAATACTATTACCTGTCATTTATTCAGATGACTAATCTGGTGACATGTGAAGTTGCTTTTGTTGTTAATGTCATAACAATACAACAATTGTGATGGCATTGCAAATGCTCAGAAGCAAAATAATATAGGTTGTCACAAAAAAGAATTGGACTACTGTAAATGGCAGTGCTGGCAAATTAAGGGAAGAATCAACACTGAATAGAAGAATGTATGTACTGTAGCTCTGAAACAAAGAGAAACAAAACAGGTATTGTGAAAACATCGTAAAATTTCTTGTGTTTGATTTAAAAATTGCAATAAGAAATTGTTAGCATTCAGCGCAGATGGTCCCAAGACTAGTTTACAATGGACAGATATGTGTCATCTTATTATGATTCAATTTTCCTGACACTAAAGGCTCTTGTTATTATTGATCATAATTTACTTTTTCTGCAGGCTTAAGAGGAGATCTACAAAAGGCTTAATAGAAGTTTTAATTCTAATGCCTCTCTTCCACAAGGCTTCTCTTCCCCCACCCTTGCATTCACTTGTGTCTGATTCTCTGAAACTGCGTGGATATGTCCTTGCATTTTTCTTGGTAAGGTTTTCAGAAGTGGCTTGCTATTGCCTTCTTCTTAGGGGTGAGAGAAAGTAATTGACTCAAGGTCACTCAGCTGGATTTGTGTCTAACACAGGACAGGAACTCATAGACCCCCACTTTCTAGCGTGGTGCCCTAACCACTAGTCCATATATTTGACATATATGGAGAATATGGTGATAGATATAGTGGTACCAAGTGACAGGTAGAAGAAGTACGAGAAGCTAGAGAAGTATCAGCGCATAAAGAAGGTATTGGAAAGGATGTGCAAAGTAAGGGTCAAAATGGTACCATTGGAGGTAGGACTACTTCTGACTGGGTCTTCTAAACTGGGAGAGTGGCTCCAACAGATCCCAGGAAAAACATCAGAGGTTTTCCTGGTGTGTCAGGAACATCTAAGGTCCTGTACAGAACCGTCAACTTCCCAAACCTCTGGTAGAGGACCTGAAATTGAAGAAGACACATACCACCTATAAGATTAAGATGGGATTTTTTTTTACATATATTCATATTCAACAGCTAGTTTTAGTTAGAGAAAGGACAGCAAAAAGAATAATCTAATAGAACTTTCCTTACAATTCTTTTTGAGTGGCAGAAAGTAAAATGTTGTCCTTGCTTTTCAGCAATGCATATTTTTAAATATGCAAAAAAAATTTTTTTTAAGTGTAATGAAAACCATGTGGAATTTGAAAACTCCTGATAATTTGCATCTTTTATTGACATTAAAAGATGCATGAATACAATATCACTTTAAATTATTTATGTACTTTTACACATAAGTCCAGAATCAGCATTATTCATTGTTATTTTGAATGAGAAATCTCAGTTGAATTGAAGAAAAATAGTATTAACAAGAGAGACATTGTATTATTTATCACATTTATAACTCAGGGGATTTAGTATGAAAATATTAATTCTGTGTACCCCAAGATAAAATTTTAGATAAATATGAAATGTTATAATGTTCAAGGTTATTACTGCTCCATAGTATTTTGCACAATATTATCTGGAGTCCCTGATTTACTAGCAGGCAAAGATTTGATCTTCAACTTCATATGGTGTTCCTGAGTAGATGGATCTTTGCATACTAGAGTCTGCTAACTGTGAAAACATTGCTTCACATTTGAGATTTGCCATGAGATTTGTTTATTCTGAACAAACAAAATTACTTATCTATCCTTAGACGTGTCTTATCTGTCTGGTGTCTAGTGCAATAAAATACATGCTAGCAATTTTCATAGGTGTAACAAACAAGAACAACCTGTTACCTCTATAAAGATAGGCATAAATTAAAGATGCACAATTCAACAGTCATAATTTCTGTTCTGGTATCATTTCAAAAGTTCTGGGCCCTAAAACCAAAATGTATAAGCCGTCAATGGTATCAAACTAGATTTCTGATTGATAAACTCTCAATTATATTTCAATCCAAAAATTTGTATTGAAGTATTGAATAGATGTGATTAATGCCAAATACTTTTGTGCTGTTGCAGTATTCTGAGGGAAAGTTAGCCAAGAAAAAAATAATTTCTAAACATGTATATTTATCATATTTCTATTTATGTTTGATGCTCAAACTAGAACCTTGGATTATCTGTGTTTCAATTCTTCATTGCCTTTCTATTCTTAAAAGTTTGCTTATACATTTCAATGGCTATCTTTCGTAGACTACTCTGGAAATTATTTACATGATTTGTACCCAAACTATTGCATAATAAATAATATAATTCATACACACACACCCATATATGCATCTACATACACATGTATGTCCATGTATAAGAGTGTACACTTACAAACACTAACATATGGATAACTCTGGTCACTTTTAAAAGCATTATTTATACATTTTTATTCCATATTTTCCATAATACAAATCATCCCATGTTAGGAATAAAGTACAAGGTATAATTAAAAATATGCACAATGATCTTTTTAAATTACTCTTTAAAAAACCCTATAGATACACCATATCTTTAAAATAATAAAACAGCTTACTAACTTTGTAACACAGTTTATCTGTAACAAAATGAATTAGAAATGACAGCAATATAGATTGGGCCAAAAGCTTGGGTGGATAAACATCCGCTTTATCTGACTTTCCAAATATGCAAGCCTTGTTTGCCCCTTGTGTAAAGGTACAGGGAAGGATATTACAACTAGGATATCACTGCCCTTTGATGGAAATGTCCTCTTTCAGAACACTGTAGAGCAAATAATGTAGTTATTACTGAACACTTAGGAAAACATTCCCATGAGATCTTAGGGGAGGTACAGGGTAAATAAAGAAGAAAGATGACTCTGCCAGATATGGGCTGCAAAAATCCAGCTAACCACTGAAGATAGCAAAAAGATCTTTGCTGCTATCTAGATTTGAAGGTATTTGTTTTCTGTTAGTTAAGAATAGGGAAGTGAAATAAAGTATTCTGGAAACTATTAATGAACTTTTCAAAAAATATCCCTGCCTGCCCACACATACATTTTCCCCCCAGGAAGGCAACATTACTCAACCATAACAAGTCACAGTAGGGAAAAAAATAGTAGAGAACTTCTGATGTGAAGGAACCTTTGATGTAGATAGTGGACCTGAGCTGTCTTGGCAGGTTGATAATTGGTTATATTATGGTTTTATTTTATTCTGTATTTTCCTTATTTGCTTCCCTGAATTAATGAAAGTGGTTAGTATGCAAGTCATTCCAGAAATAAAGAAATATTTTTCATTTCAAAAGTTATTGCTATTTTCCATGGCACTCCATTCTTTCCAATAAAAGAAGCCACAATTGTCAAAGTTGAGAAATGCTTCATATAAGCAATTGGTTCCCTGATCAGAAGAATTCAGTTTGGGAAAACGATGTGTCTCACTATAGCAAATTAAAAGAATGGGAAATAGATTGAGATAAATTTTCTTTTATTGTTCCAGTAAATACTGGAATCAAGAAGTTGTGCTTTTCAGAACATAAACATATAAATTTTATTAACCCTTTTCCGTAAGCATGCTTCTAGCTAACACAACCACAGAGACTTTTTCTACAAAGTCAGAACTCCCTGATCCTGAAATCGTATATTAAAGGTTTAAAACTAAACACAAGCCACCATATTTTATAGATAAATAAGGAAGTAAAAGTTAATGAAGTGCTGCAAAGGTAGAATACATGTTATGTGGGCATTAAAAGCAGAAAGCTAATACATTGGGTAACATTCTGGTCTCAAGCAGAGGTGGGTAGAGAACCGAACAGAACCATTAGTAACTTACCAACACAGTTTGGTAGAACTGTTAGTAACCCAGGCCTGCCACGCTCCCGAGTTGGTTCTTTTGGCTGTGCCATAGGTGCCACCATCTTGGATTTTGCTTCTGCACATTGCACACATGCAGTCGCAGTGCACCTCTGAGTGAACCAGCAATAAGAAAATTTTAAGCCCACCTCTGATCTCAAGTCACGTTTCCCTTGATACACATAGGTAAAGAAATGAGAGTAATGGGCTGACTGTAAGTTACTCCTTCAGAGGGTGGCTTCCAATAATAGAAGATCACATTTATGGCCTGGTTTTGTGATCAGCTGACATCCTTCTTTCAATGTCACCCCAACAATCCACCCTTCTTCATTCATGCAAATGTTTGTGTTTCTTAGTCACTTCACCAGTTCCTGGCATCTCCATTCTACATATAATTGAGTTTTGCAACACTTTAGCAAAAACAATAGATGAAACTTGAAGGTTAAAGGATCCCATGATTCTGATATATAAATAGATGCTTAGGTCACCCTTCAACCAAGAATGCCAATTCCATTAAAAACACAATTTAAAAGATAAACACACATAATTCTACAAAACACTTGTCTCAGCACAATCTATAATAGAAACAGATAAATCCAAATGCTCAAGGGACCAGAAAAATTAACCCCAAATTAAAGGGATTTGACTTTTTGCTTCATGGGAAAGAATAAAAATATTCTGCTATGTGCTTCATCTTTGCACTCATTATTGTGCACAAGTTCATATCTATTCACATCAATGTAATTTTAATGCAATCTTATCAAGATAAAATGGGTATCTTGTTGAGAAAATTAACTAAGGGACAGATTACAAATATTACAGACTGTCTACCATAAATTATTATTATTTTCCTTAGCCATGGGAATATAGTATAAAATTGGTTCATGTATTTATGGACACAGATGTGATGATTATGAACCATTATGTCAATGTCAAGTATTCATATAAATAGTTTTTTCCTACAATAATATAACTCCAACTTGGTTCTTCAGATTTTCCAATGGAGGTTTCTACAACATCTGAATCATGTTTAATGAATACATATTTCAGTTGAATATATTGCAAAGTAAATATTTTAAATTATCATATTCAAAACATGATCTCTCTAAGTATTTAAAAGATAGATTTAAAATTATCTGGCTAACCACTCTCAAAAAATAGGCATTAATGTATTTAAATTAGAGAACAGTTACCAGTTGAGTTCTGCAGAAAGTTTTGAGAACCAATATCATTCTACATTTTAATCATGAACTAATCATTTGCTTATCAGAGACAAAATTCGGAAGTTTGGCAAACATCCAGAATGACAGAACAAGATTTCAGTCTAATCTGAAATTGTGAAGGAATAAGATATCCTTTGGTACAGAGAAATATATTTTCACTCAATATTATATTTTAGTGAAGAAAATTAGGACATACTTAAAATATGACTGCATGGTATTCATGACTTAGAAGCAGTACATCAGAGAAGGTTACAGTCAGGGGTGAAATGCCTATGGTAAGTATGCACACGAAGTGCTCATGCACTCACAAAGCAAACCAATAGCAGATTTCAGAGCATTTCACCCCTGGTCACAGTCAGGGGTGAGTTCTAACTTACCTCGCTGCTGGTTTGTTGCCTCCTGCGCCACGTGGGTGCACCATGTAAACACGCGTGTGCCTCGTGGGCGCGTGCATGTGCAGTAGAAAAAATTCCAAAAAAAGCCGAAAACAAGATGGCGATGCATGCGCAATGCCGGAAACTTGGCTTCTGCATATGCACAGAAGAAGAAAAAATTCCAAAAAAAAGATGGCTGCGTCCATGGACCAAAACCAGCTCCGTGACATCACCAGCGGCCTACTACCTACTCGGTAGAACCAGTCCAAACTGGTAGGAACCCACCTCTGGTCACAATTATGATTATTGAAATCAATTTGAACAAGAATCAAGAGCTATTAGATGGAGCAACATAATTTTGGATTGCATTTAAAGCAACATTGTGGAAAAGATGAGTGAAGTCTTTACTGTGCTATTTATAATTCTGGGCATCTCATTTCCAGAAGGATATTAACAATCATAAGTGGTTACAATAGAAGAGAATATCTGTTCAACACAACTCATTGTATTGCTCTCTGAGTTTGAGAAAAAACATAACAAAAACTCCTTAATCTCACAATACATGGACAAACTCAACCACAGTTTCTTCTGGAAAACTATGAGCTATTAGATCAAGCCAAATGCAAAAGTTATAGAAAAGTCCAGGAAAGTTGACATTCAGACAAATCAGCCATTAATAGACACGTAGAGATAAACCACATTTACATACCATTCAAAAGAGACAATAATAAAAAAAATAAGGAATTCCTAATCCTCTCCAGCAGCCCACATTCAGGTAAGCAGGGATTGATATCTGTAATGTATCATAAAAATAACTTTTGAGACATATAAAACTAATGTCAGCCATTCAAGTAATCCAGAGGCTAAACCGAAACCATGTTACACTAATAGAATCTTGCATGTCTGAATGCACTCCCCATCTCTTGCAAGCAAACAACTGACCTCAGAGGACACTAGGATATTAACAAATTACAATGGAGTCTGAGGAGAGTGACAAACATGATACGACAGGAATTTGGGATGTTCAATCTGGAGAAAAATAGGATGAGGAGGACTATGCATTTCAGGTATACAAACAGATGTCACAGGGAAGATGATTAGAAACTATTTTTAATTGTCCTAGAAGATAGCACTTGAAATAAAAGCATGCAAGTGGCACCTACCTAGATCTCATTTAAGCATAAGAAAAATGTTGATAGTAAGATCTATACAACAGTGGGACAGTTTACTGTTGTAGATTCTCCATTTCTGGACATTTTTAATAAAAAAGCTTAAATCTCAATTTCTTAACGATATTTTAATTGGGGTTCCCACACATTGATGAACATTAGAGTGGAATATTTTCGCAGTCCATTCCAACTCCAATTCTATTATTGCAATTGAATTCTTTATTCAGCTGCAAAGTCTACAAGAGGAAAGAAGAAAGAAAGAAAGAAAGAAAGAAAGAACAAGAAAGGAAGGAAGGAAGGAAGGAAGAAAGAAAGAAAGAAAGAAAGAAAGAAAGAAAGAAAGAAAGAAAGAAAGACCACACAATAAAAGATATATTATTCTGAGATGCCACCAATAACATTTTATTAACTTTGCCCACATCTCCTTGCATGGCCAAAGACTATTCTCATTTCAAACATTGGTTTTAGTAGGAATTATAGATCTGGAATAAAACATCTGATTTGACTCATATGGTCATTAGCCAATAATTACTTTTAATTCATTGCTAATGATATTAAATATATAAGTGAGGGTGGACTTTTAATCTTTTCAAGTGTGGCTTTTAGAAAGCCGAATCATTTATGAAGACACAGCCGATATTTCTGGTTACATTATACTCTATTCAGAGAACATAAATCTTTCATGGGTAGTCTAGTATATTTCTAATGAAAGTCTTAAACTTTAGAATAAGCACTCAGCTGAGGTGCTTCAGAAACAGTATCTCATTCCAACTGTGTCAGCGGCTTGCTAAGTACCTCACTATCCAAATGACTGAGAGAAATTAATGGACCAAATTAAAGTGAAAATCTTTTTTTTTACTGCAATATCAGGACAAGTAAAATGTACAAAATTATCAGAGAGATTATATAAAGCAATCAGCTGCTAAAAATTCAAAACTGCTTAAACGAGCTAATGTATCAACATTATATATAATTTTATTGAAATCACAATTAAATCAGTTAAAGTCGAAGAGAGTTGATATACTTTAAGGTGTCAAGAGCTTTGATTTTCTTATGTTGTATCATCATCTAAGAATCACTGCCATAATGTAAGTGAATTTTGTAACTGGAAATACTATCACATTGCAAAGACACATAAATTAACTCAGATACCTTTTCGTTCTGCACTGCTGCAATTTATGGTAATGTACTTGGTTGTTAATGTCCAAAATTTAATTCTGATCAGGAAGAAGATAAATAATTTAAGAACGTAATAAATTAAGTACCACAGTTATCTAAAAGAAAGACAACTCAGAATTTAAGATCATCCTCCCCAAAAAAAATGTAAGCAGGAAACTTCACTTCCCTGCCACCTTATATGCATCTTTACTGTATTCTCAGCAAATCTAAGATGACCTTCCTACGTTATAGATAAATTATTTGTTGATGGGGTGGAACTAGCATTATTTTCAGATAAATGCAGTATCCATTACTTATTTATAAACTACATATGGCTCATATATAATCCACTCAGAGACGGAGAATTGATTTCATGCCACAGAAGCTACATGGCAAGTGTACCTCACTTTTTCTTATATACACACTTTTCATACAAGCACATGTATATGACACAACTGCATTGATCTATGATATATACATCCATACAAGCTGCAATCTTGCAAATAATCTGAGAATGACAATGAGAGACAAGGAAAATTCCAACTAGTATTATATTCAACCATGGAATTTTCATCTCATGGAACTGCCATATCAAGGTCCTCCCACTGATTTCAAGCTGCTGCTCTCTTCTGATCCAGCTACCCTTTTCCTTCAACTTTCCCAGCAATTGACTAGAGAGTAAAGTGCTTGGCAATTCTCCAAGGAACAGACTTTGCTCAGCTTTCCTCAACAAGCAAAGCATAAGCAGTTCTGTCTCCTCAAAAGTGGAGTGTTCCTTCTCATCTGAAATAAAGCCTTCTAGAATCATCTATGGAGGTTCTCAATAATCCATTTCATGCTTGTCCGAAAGCTGCTTTTCTAAAAGGCAACTGGATTTTCTTGGAGTTTTTTTCTTCAGTCCAAAAGTTGTTGGATTAGAAGCAAGGCAGAGAGAGGGAGGGAGGGAGAGAAGGAGAAAGAAAGAAAGAAAGAAAGAAAGAAAGAAAGAAAGAAAGAAACAAACAAAGAAAGAAGAGGAACTCCAATTGTCTTTTTGAAAAGCAGGTTTGGGACTTCTAGATTTGAAACATA
>JANHFT010003420.1:10847-24423 GCA_032467955.1 Pseudoxenodon macrops
TTGCTTCTCTCTATCAGCTGTGCTTTAGAAGCTTTTTTTCCAGTCCTAATCAGGGGATAAAATAATGTGCTGAAGCTAACCAGACTAAGGATGCTAGCCAGATGAATACCTGGTAGGCAGATCCCCCCCCCTATTTTCCTCCCCCAAAAACTAGGGTCGTCTTATACTCAGGTGCGTCTTATACTCCGAAAAATACGGTAAGCTTCTCAGATAAATCTTAGATTTTATGACTCAGCACCAGATTGTTAATAAAAGTCAGTAAGCTTTTTAATAAAATAATTTGTTTTGTTTTTTATATTCTATGTATTTTAAATGCTGTTTTTATGCATCACTAGAAGCTCTCATTGGAAAGAAAAGCAGATAGTGATGATAATTAATATAACTTGCAAGCAAAATGGGCTATACATTTTTCTCAAAACAGTTTGGCTCTGTTTGTTTTCTTCCCAATAGTAAGTTACGACATAACTTCAGCAAGAGATATGTTGCTGTTGGCATCCTGTCAGGAAGACCAGAAGAAATGGGTTTCTCATTTAATAAAGAAGCTCCCCAAAACACCACCATCTAGTTTTGTTCGTGCTTCACCGAGGACTCTTTCCACAAGATCTACAGCGAATCAGTCATTCAGAAAAGTTAAAAATACTTCTACAAAAGCTAGGTGAGATATGAACAGAGTTACATTTTATCTTTTTCCTAACAGAAAACCAATTATAAATAGATTTTTACAAAAGTATCAATCAGAATGATCAGTATATTAAAACATGGTCACATTTATATAGACAAAATCACGGTCAATAACAGGAAATATTATAAAACTAAATGTACGAAATGTTTTGCTAAAGATAAATTAAAAGCCTATACTGGGTATAGGTCTTTTGTGTTTTCATGTGAAACCAGACATTGTGATTTGTAAATGATAATTTATAGCTTGGGGCGCAATTCTCAGTTATTTAAGAATCCATATTAAAATAAATAATGGCTGTAAAAGCAATGTGCAGAATACAAACCCAGTCTTAGTATACCTAATATGCTTTCAATCATATATGTAATACAGGTAGTTTTCAATTTACAACCACAATTGAGTCCAAACTTTCTGTTGCTAAGCGAGACGTTAAGTGAATTTTGCCCCATTTTACAATCTTTCTTGCCACAGTTGTTAAGTGAATCACTGCAGTTGTTAAGTTAGTAACAGTCATTAAGTGAATCTGGCTTCCCATTGACTTTGCATGTCAGAAGATTGCAAAAAGAGATCACAGGACTCGGGAATACCGCAACTGTCATAAATATGAACCAGTTGCCAAGCAGCCAAATTTTGATCACGTGACCAAGGAGATGTTGCAACTATTGTAAGTGTGAAAAATGGTCATAAGTCACTTTTTTTCAGTGCTATTGTAACTTTGAATGATCACTAAGTGAAGTGTTGTAAGTTGCGGATTATCTATATAAGGTTTAAATTATTATTTCTATTTATGAATAACGTTTCCTCTTACATGGATACATGAATTATGTGAACTGAAATAAGCTCATTTATTCATTCACTTACTCATTTACTCACTCACTCATTCACTCATCCATCTTGTGTGGCCAAGTCTCTTATACAGAACAACCTGGATGTACCTGGTTAACAACAAATTGAAACAACTTTATAAACATCACAAAAAACATGCTACAAAAGGCACATATCCTAAGTCCCATCACTGATGTCTTTTGATAGAAGGAACCTGGAACATACTCATCATATCTTGTGGGATGGGCAGCAATAATTGGAAATAGACAGTTTCACAAGTACCCTGCCATGTGTCATTAAGGACTTTATAGTTGATAATCAGCTTGAATTGCATCCAGAAACCCCTGCAGCTTGTAAACCACTGGTATTATGTGGTTGTCTCATGGTGCACTTGTAACTGCTTGAAAGACTACATTCTGGACTATTTGTAGCTTCTGAGTGGTCTTTGAGGGCAGCCGCATGTAGGACATGTTGCAGTAGTTCAAACAGGAGATGATAAGGCATAAGTAATAATAAGCAGGACATCCAGGAATAAACACAGTTTCGGCACAAGTTGCACAAGATGCATGAAGACCCTTCTGAGTTTGAATGCCACCTGCTCTGCTTGAGGATGCAACTCCTAGAACTAATCCCCAGTTCTAGGGGACGTTAAAACTCGCAGAAACTCAGTCTCTTGATGGATAAATTAAACCCTGTTGTCTCACAGCCTGAGAAAAAACAATACACTGACAGAAAATCTTGATTATGTTATTTAATTGGCCAGGAGTAGAGACATTGATGAGACGTAACCTCATTCTGATGGATGGCTTCACCTAACAGATGTCAAATAGGTGTGGGAGTGAATAAAACTGTGAGGACATATGGAAAGCAGGGGTTTAAGCCTGGATTTCTCCTTACCCGCAACCAACAGGAATTGGCCTTGGATAAAGGAGAACTACCACAGTATCATGACTCTCATTCCAAACCCTCTAAACCAGTGGTTCCCAACATGGAGCCCACGCCCCACAGACCGGCAATTTGATTTTTAATGGGGACAATTGGAACCTTGTTTAAGCCAAGTTAATGGCCTTTTAGGCTTCCTCCGCGTGAGTAGGATTTCACTTTTTGAATAGTAAGAATTGGGGGGGGGGGGATCAGGATTTTAGAGATGCTTAGGTGGGGCATGGCCAAAAAAGGTTGGGAACCACTGCTCAATACCATAGTAGATGGACTGAAGATTGCTGATCAAAAAAGAGCATGATGCACCATCTCCATCCCAAACCCACCATAAACCATAAATAAGTGTCATCAGTGATATATTGGTATGATACCCAGATCCAAAATCCAACTGAGAAGTCTCCAGATAATTTTTTTGTGCAGAACCTCTGAAGCTGCAGCCAACCTTCTAACAACCACCTTTAGAAAGGATAGGCTGGAGACAAAACAAATTTTCTTTAATATTATTGGATCCAGCAATGGTTGCTAAAGTAGGGGATGGTTCAAAGGCTGATTGGATTATCTTTTTATCACCACATGCATCCAACCACATTTCCAAGGAGGCCTTGGTTAGTCAGGAGGGCCTTGGATTTAATACAGAGATTTATAGCACCAAGAACTCCGTCCACTTTCTTAAGAATAACAGTCTCACTCTTTTCCCATATAACTAAATTGACTGTTCCACAGTCAACTAACTCCAACAGGATCTGCCTACTTGGTGTTTAGTTCAGAGTAAATTTTATCAACCATATACTTTGAATAAATCTCAGAAGATCCTATTGAAGTTTCCCTGCCTCCTCTCTTCTCAGGAGGTCCTGGGTCACCTTGAACAGAGCCAATAGCCAGCTAACTGCAGACAGGATAAGAGTGTAAAAATCATTTTGTGTTACTGTTCTTAATAGCAGGAGGTAATCCTTAATAAAGGTTTTTACCTGTTTTTGATTAAATTCGTTCTTCATCTTCCTCAAGTGGGACTCTAAGCATCTTTTTTGTCATTGCAGACTTCCTGTGAAATCCAAGGGGCTCTCCAGAATCCCCAAATAGGGAGAGTAATCGTCTTATTCCACGTTCATTCTCTAATTCCAGGCAGTGACTAAAGCCTTAGTCAAACTCTGCATCCCTCTAAAATGCAGGTGCCTAGGGCAATAGGTTATTCCTCTTCTGATGGGGAGCAGTTGTTGAGAGTTCCAAGGCAATCAGACCACTCTGTCCATGAAGAGACTGAAGTTAGCATTCTCCACCTTCAGTTCGCTTCATTACTGTGTTGGACCTGCTTAAAGTCCATGGTTACTATGGTGGCCATGAATTCCCAAACTACCTCTGAGTTCACATTAAGAGAAGGCATATCTAAATACTCCAGTACCATAAGTCTAGGGACCTGCTCTGTCAATTTACAAGCTTAAATATCAAAGCTGCTGTGCTACTAATTATTCTTGCAATAATCTTTTCAGTTCCTTTAAAGTATCATCTCCGCTTTTACAATAACAAAAGATAGTCTTTTAAAAGTCATTTTGATTCCACTCTTTGATTCCATCTCTTCCATTATTCCTTTTGCTTCATTTGCACACTCTGCAGTTTTTATTCAATCATGATTCTTACAATACTGATTCTGAAATCACAGAAGTCATGAAGTTATTTTTATTTCATTGTGAAGGTTGTGTTAAGGATCACGTTTCTCAACTTCTTTTTTATAGCACAAATGGTTTTACTTTCTTTAGCATTATTTAATTCTAAGACATTAGTGCATACAGAATTCAATTAAACATTCTTCAGCTGTAATTTCTGTAACATCCTTGAGATTTAATACTATAGATTTCAGGGCTTATTATTATTTGTCAGGGAGCAGGACTATTCATAGATGTTTACACTGATATTTTTAAAAAGTGTCTTCTTTAGATATAAACAAACTGAAATAACTAATACTAAGCCAGATATTTACTGCCTTACTAAAAGCAAATAGAATTTGCAGTGTCTTTAGCATTTTCCACCTGTTACTAGGCAGAATTCTTATTGGTTTACCTATCTAATCCTAGACATGATTTTTCATCATATAGAATGCTATATCACTTGAGATAAGCTATGCATAAATAAAGTTTTGACTGTGCCAAAAATATATAGAATGGGTGAAAATCCATATGAAATCTGCATGTCTCTCAGACATTCTAAGAGAGTAGGGATAGGCATAGGGATAGAAAAGGGCAGAGCAGAACTGAACTTTATTTGGCCAAGTGTGATTAGACAAACAAGGAATTTGTCTCGGTACATAAGCTCTCAGTGTACATGCAAAACAACAGCAATAATAATCATAACAATGATACCAATAAAAGAAGGTAGTAGAAAAGATGAGAAAGATAACCGTAGGATCCAATCCGGGTTGGTCACCATGACCAGAGGTTTAGTCTTCCGAGCTTTCGAACTCATGCTGGAGCTCATCCAAGGTAACTTCTATCTACGTCTATAAAATCCTCTATACTTTTCTTTAAAAAATACTAACCAGATCTAACAAGATTCTTTGGGAACACTTCACAGTTCTTTCATCTGTGAATCTCATTATTCCTAGGCATTTTAAAATCTTGATCTTTTAAAATATCTTGTTTTTGCATTATTTACAAAACCTAAAACTTCAATTTAAAAGAGAGATATTTTTTCTTCACTTTGCCAGAACTATTCATTAGTTGTTGTTTCTCTTCCTGCTTTTGTTTCCTACTCCTCATGCATTCATATTTTGGATTGATCTCCCATTTTACTCTGTTTCAACATTCAGATCACTTCTCCTTTTTTCACAAAGCATACAGTTAGCATTCAGGGCATATGGCAATTATCATGAAATGTTAATTTCTAAATTTCAATAGGTCAAAGGAATATGGATCTGTGGGGGACATTACTCATTCAGAGAATTCAAGTTACTGGTGAGTAGCTTTTGCTTTTAAACCCACTGGCACTTGTGTCATATAACAAAAGTAAGAAAGCAAAATTACTTTCATCAAATAACAAAAAAGGAACTTCCTCAAAGTAAAAAAAAAAAAAGACCTCACCCTAATATTTCTTAGACTCTTGGTGGTGTTTTGAAAGAAATCTATTACCTTTGCTTCCCTTGGTCCTTTTATAACATTTGTTCAAAATGTTATGCTATATTGTTCTTTTTTATACTGTTTGTAACAGAACAGTATGTGTATCTTCAAAACAATCTTAATTCTACTATGTAGAACATGGCATGGTGATGGAATCCTATCTTGTGAAAAGTACATTTCTCTTAGTACTTTTTACTGTTTCTCTATCTTATGGGTAAACGTATCTTTGTTATCCATAACCTTATCTAACATTATAAAAAGTTCATTGTAATTCTGATCAACATACTAAGGGCAGGGCTTAAAATCAAATACATTTCATGAGTAAGTAAGATAGAGTTCGAAAAAATATTCCAAATCGATCAAAGCATCATATTTTTTGGAGTATAAGACACACCTTTACCCCCCTAAAAGAGGGTGGATGTTGGGGTGTCTTATACACCCAAACCAGCCATTTTTGGCCTCCTGAAACCCCGCCCATTTTTGCAAAAATGGGTGAAAAACAGGGTGCACAGAGGATTTGGAAGGCCTGCAGAGTGCTCCTTGGGGCTGGGGAGGACAAACACTTTTTTTCTTACTTACCTCTTCGAAATCTTGGTGCGTCTTATACACCGATGCGTCTTATAGTCTGAAAAATATGGTAGTTTTGATTAGGCCAATTTTTTGTAGATAGAAAAGGTCAGTACTATTATATCATTTGTAATTTGAATGTTGAACTTGTTTCTTTTTCCTCAAGAAGGTTAAACCATTTTACCTGAACTTTCAGATATTTTTCCACTCAGACATTGGTTTTTAAAAGCTGTTCAAATATTTCATTTAGTACAGACTAGGATGCAAACTCCTTGAGGCAGGCCTTACAGTTTTATTCAAAGCTTTGTACAATCTTCTTGCACTTAAAATCTAATAAATTTGTGTCTGAAAACTGAACTATACATCCAGCCATAAATATTTTAAATATTACATTAGGGATGAATTTATTCATTTTTCTTAAGAAAATAATTTTAGGTCTTTCTTACTCCTTTCTCTTCCCAATTCTGCCAAGAATAACGTTAACCTTTCTTTGCTATTCTGAATTATTTATCAATCCTGGTATTATAAGAGAAGTACAAACTCAGGTATAAAATAATCTTATTTAAACATTGAAAAGTAAATAGCTTACATGGTATACCAGGAGTCAAGATTATACAAGATATTTTTGGTAGGTTCTGGTAATTTTAATATGGAAAGTTGAAAAAAGGGACACCTGCCCACAATAAGGAAAATACTTTAACGTGATTTTGAGAAACAGACACATCTTGCTTTGGCTCAAATAATGCAGTGGGACAATTAGTAATATTTAAATTTCTGTACTGAAAAGTGCCACCCAGTTGGAAGAACATAACCACAATGAAATGTTTTAGAAACTGAATTTAAAAGGATGTTTTGTTATTTATACTAATAAGCAAAAATAATAAAAATCTGGCACAACTGTTTGCTCCTCCTTTGAAATGTTCCTGGGAACAGGAGTTTCAAAGTTTAATATTATTTATATACCATATTTATTATTTTTAATGAATAACTCAAGGTGGTGAACTACTCTTTCCTCCCCCCCCCCAATAATCCTATGAGGTGGGTTGGGACGCGAATAACAGAATAACAGAGTTGGAAGGGATATTGGAGATCTTCTAGTCCAAACCCTGCTCCAACAGGAAACCCCATATCATTTCAGGCAAATGATTGTCCAACCTCTTCTTTAAAATATCCAGTGTTGAAGCACCCACAAACTTCTTGAAGCAAGTCGTTCCATTGATTAATTGTTCTATCAGAAAATTTCTCCTTAGAGTTGGTTCCAAGGATTAGTTGTTTAGTTTGATTACCATAGTTTCCATCCATTGGGAGATTGACTTTGGTGCAAAGTCACCTACCTAGCTTTCATGCCTAAGGCAAACCTAGAATTCACAGGTCTCCTGATATGTGGCCTGATGCCTTAATAAGTTGACCAAGCTGGCTTGATCTTAAATATTTGGTAATTTAATTTAGTTACTATGCTATATCACTTCTTTATCAATAATTTTATCAGGTGGGAATCTATTATTGATTAATAACTTTTTCAAACAGCAAGAACTGAGGGGATCACAAAATCATGCAAATACTAACTCTCATAACTATTAATGAAATGCATTAACTATGACGAGGTTCTGGTTTTTCCAACATGAATATTTTACAAATATTGCTCTTATGCTTTAGCTAAAAAGGTAAAAATATTTTTTCTTAAATCTTTAATGTAATATGAAATTATATAAATACCTGTAATTCTGTTTTTTTGTCTTGTTTATTCCAGTTAACAATATATGCAAGCTTCATGGATCTGACATGGTGCAGTCTGAGAATGGTGGATTTTTTTTCACCATATAGAAGTGTTCAGACCGGTTGTTCTTTCCGATACAACTTTCACAAGCTTCAGGGCTAAGACTGCTGTTACTCACTCCTCCTTGCTTTGGCATAAAAAGCTCGCTGAGGGTATCTTATTGCGGGTTTGCCTTAAGGTAGATTAGATTAATTATTACTATGTAATGCAAGTAAAAGCAAATAAAGCTTAGAATTAGTGCTGCCTTTAGAAATTCCTGAAAAATAAATAAATGCTTGTCAATCTTAATGGAATGTGGTAAGCTTTTCTCATATCAGTGAGAATGAGAGAACTATTTACCCTATGAGAGGGGTATTTATATTGGGATAAGCACACAGACTTGAATATAGAAAGAAGGTATCTCAAACTGAGAGAAGTTGAAATTTTCATGGAAGACTCGAAGTTTGCTAAAGCAGCAAAATTTGCTTGAATACAAAGCCTTATGTAATCACTTGAACTTCAGTGCCTTTTCTGTATTGTTATTAATGCTAATCATTCGTGATAGCTCAAAGTATTACACAGTTTGCTTTACAAAATATTAACTTCACATATTGGTAAAGGAGGAGAAAATGAGTAATTAAGGTAATCTATGCATTATTGCCAAGCCATACAGAATTGTTTTTCAAGTGGCGTTAGAAGTAACTGTTAAAACAACCAAGTTTGGAAGTGCATTTTGGTTCATAATTGTTCCATAATTTGTATAACATGTTTCATTTAACAATTTGAAGTGTGAATCACAGTAAGCATACACATATGTCTATGTATGCTCCGTTTAACATGTAAATTATTGTTAGAATATTTTTATTGATTGTTGCCCTTTTAGTGCCTTATTCTGAGAATTCTTTTACTGCCATGTCAAATGAGTTTAGAAATTTCAAATACCAATTGTTGTGTCAGTAGTTTTATCGATTGAAGTATTGTAGGATCTAGTTCCATTTTCAGTTGTACAATCTTGAATAAAACTGTTGGTTATCACAAGATAATTTAATCATAATACAAATAGTAATAAAATATTTTACCGTGAAAACAATTTAAATCTCTGTAACATGTTAAAATTCCAGGTAATACAGGAATTGAATACTTTTTAAATTCTTGTCTTGTAGCAGGAATATTATTATGGTATTAACCGTATGATTTATTTTATTTCTTAACCAAATACCTCTTTAGTAATTTATAATGGCTTTGCAGTTGTGTATTAAATAAGAAGCACTGGAAAAATGATTCGTCTCCATGGCGATTTGCATGTTTCATGTGTTGAAAGCCTTAGCAATAGATATGTAATAAGCATATCTGTTAATACAGCAGTAATGACTCGTGCTCATTTAATACAAATTAAAACTAATTTATGAAATAATTATTTTGAAAATGACTGTGGTATTTTTCTCCAGAATACAGTTCCTAGGAAGTTTTGTTATACTTTACAGATGACCAACTGTTAGCATATTTAAACTTGATAATTTTTTTAAAAATAAATTTTTATAATGTCATATTACATTTTAATACAGGGTAAACTAGTAGAAATCGCATAGGATATTAAAGAACTTGTTTTGATAATTAAATTGTTAAATCCATTTACTAGCACATAATGATTTCCATCAGAAGCCTTATACCAGGTACACAGCTCTTACAATATTATATTTCCATGAATTTTAATTTATGCATAAACCATAATTGTTAATAAAATATGTTACATTGATTTCTGCACTCTGGGAATCAATGATATTGCTGTTACTATATACTATATACAAATAATATGGACTCTAGCAAAGCTTAGGTGAGTAATAGAATTGAGAGAAGATTGACAATGAATGCTGAAAGGTTAAAAGAGGTTAGGAAGTTAAAGTGCAGTTAAAGAAGGACAGAGGAATTTGATTTTGTCAAAGCGGTCTGAGAAAAGAGGACATAATGTTTGAGATAGGAAGGCAAAAGACTGTGGGATGACTGACATGTAGCGTGAGAAGGCATAAAGATCAGCAAGTAGAAAGAAGGAACAGGGGAGGATTCATGTGCTTGAGATAGTATAAAGCCAAAGAGATGGGACTAACAGGTATAGAACTTTTAAAGTTTGTTATCTGATTCAGAGCTTGGAAAAGGGTCCATAGAGTGGTTAGACAAACTGATAGGTCTATAGTGAAGAAGAAAATTACTTTGAGGGGAAACTCAGAAGAAAACCAAGGATATGGTTATTGAATTTGATTGTTCCCTGGTTAAAACCAGTGGTGTGAAAAGGTATAGAATTTGAAATATTTTGAGCTTGAAATGCTCTACAGTACTCAAAATTGAAAACAGCTGCCCAAGCTGTTGTAGAAGAGTTCTGATCGTCAAATGGTACCATTTTGATTTGGAAACATGTTGTCAGAATAATGGCTGAATACTTCTAATAAGGTTCAGAACAACCCATTTCGATCTTGAATTGTTTTAAATTCTTTTAATTAAAACTTTAAAATTAAGGGTTTTTAAAAGAAAATTACACACAGATTTCATGAAGACAAAATAGAATAAGTTTGAATTTTTTTTTAAAAAAAGGTATATTACCTGTAAATGTGCAATTTTCAATGTTCTTACCACTATTAACAATTTCAGTAAATGGGATGAGTGATGCCTAACAGGAAGACAGAAATAATCTAAACCATACTCAAATAGTAGCTAAATAACACCAGAACTGACATAGAATTATATATTATAGGGAGAGGTATATTGATGCAGAACAATACTAGTCCATCTATGAAATGTTGCCATGCATTCTGGAGAATTATGCCTAAAACCAAAATTTAGGTTACTCAATTTCTTTAATCTCCAGAGGCTATTTTATAATGTTGAAGAATTCATTCCTGTGATGTGTAATTGTAAACATCTAATCATGCCTGGTTGTGAATTTGGTGTCAGGCCCCTCCCTGTAGTGTCAGTAAAATATGTGTTTTAATGCAACAATTTCAACTATATAATGTATCAGATTCTGTATTTTTAGTACTGTTAAATTTTCATTTTGATGGTTTGTTCTTTGGTATTCCTCAACCCGTATGTATATATTTGCCACTTTATAAATCCATTTCATGAATCATTTGGAGTAGCTGTTGCCTGTAAAACATTGTGCTGCAATAAAATAAACCAATGAATCTTTGAATTGCCAAAAAAGTTGTTTTAGTGCTCCATGGCTGTTTCAGAAGTGTGCTTTCAACAATTAGTAGGGGGGAAAACTATCCATTATCACACTTTATCGTTAAAAAAAACAGTGGGCATCAAAAACCAAAACGGCAGGCAGCCTTTCGGATCTCGCTCTCCTTGCGGCAACCACTTGGCAGGCAGGCCAGCTTGCTAGCGGCTAGGCGCATGTGCGCTCGTAGAAGCAGCAGCGGCGAAGTTGGATAAGAAGATAGGGCGCTTGAGAAAAGCCCTGGAGGGGGATGTGTGCGTGAGTCAGCTGGTAGTTCTTGCCCTTCCCCCTGCAGTTGCTGCTGCTTTTCTGGGGCAGCGGGACTGTGCACAAGGAATGCTTGGAGCTGGCTCATGCGTACAGGGCAGCTTTTGCTGACTGGGCGGCCACCTGCCCCTCCTGCTCCTTTCCTGGCTCGGCTTAGCTGGAAGCAGGCACGTGCCCGACTCATTTTAAAATGCAAACAAAACAAAAGGCAGGGGCAGCCAAGCCAGTGCTCCCAAAACCTGGGTTGGGCAAGTGGGGAGGCCAGCTGGTGGTCTCACCTTCGTGGCCATGTTGGGCTTTGGCGGTGTGTCTCCCCACCTCAGGAGGGAACCTGACTGGCGACTCTGCTTTTAGGCTACTGGGCAGCGATGGTGCTGAGGGGAGGAGGAAGATGGTGGTGGCGGTGCAGCTCTAGCTCCGTTTTCAGGCCAGCTGCCATGTCCCCTTCCCTTCCTACCAAACTTCCAAGCCACAATAAGGTGAAGAGCAGAATCCTGGCTGCCGAGCACCGCCTGTGCTTCTTCTTGCCTCCTGCTTCTTCCTGGTCATGTCACCCATAGCCAGGGGCGGAGTTTCATGAAGGTGTCCCAAAACCCAAGCAGGAAAAGCCTGCTGTTCCTGCCGCCTGTACCCCCTCGGAACTTCCCTGTCTCCCTCTCGTGTCCGGCAGTGGCGGTTCTCACAATGCCACTTCCCCAGCAGCTGCAGAAACAATGGGCTGGGTTTTCCTTCCCACCCTGTTGGAGGCTTGGGGCCACGCTAGAAGCCAGCTCAGGCAGGGAAATGGGAAGGCTACAACCCAGCCAGGCCGGCCTGCCTTTTGGATTTTGCCCTCCTTCTCTCCCCACCACTCCAGGAAGGAAGCAGAACTTCAAGCCTCTTTGTGGCCGTAGCAGCGGGCGATGGCTGGAAAGGGCTGGGAGACTTGGCTCAGGATCCTTTTCTCCTCCTCTCTCTCTGCGCAAAGGAGGAGCGGAGCATGCCATGGAGCCCTGCCCATGCGCCTGAGCTGGCGTTCCCTTGCGTGTCCCATCTTTTCTACTTTTGCCGCTGCTGTTTCCATGAGCGCACATGTGCCTGGCCGCTGGCCAGCTCACTTGCCTGGCTGCCTCGTGGTTGCCACAAGGAGAGCGAGATCCAAAAGGCAGGTGGGCCTGGCTGTAGCCTTCTCTCCTTCATCTGCACCAGGTGCTCAGCCTTTTGAATCTCACTTTCCTTGCGGCAACCGCTGTGCAGGCAGGCAAGCAGGTGAGCTGGCCAGGCACCCATGTGCTCATGGAAACGGCAGCAGCAGTGTAGGCAGATAAGAAGATAGGACTCGCGAGGGAAGTCCAAAAGGAGGGTGAGGTGCGCCTGAGTTGGGGCAGCAGGGCTGTGCAGTAGGAACGCTGGGAGCGAACTCCAACACACAGGGCAGCATTTTCTGGCTGGGTGGCTGCCTGCCCCACCCGCTCCTCCTTCCCCCGGCTCAGCTCTTTGAACCTCCACCATTTTTATTGAGCTTCCCCCCACAAAAAAAAAAACCCAGACCCCAACGAACACCCGTTGTTTCAGCCAAAATGGAGTTTGCCTTTCACTCCCTCGCAGACCGACTCCAGCCTTGTTGACATCCCAGCCTCTACCTTTGTCGTGCATGCATAGCTGCTCTGCCGGGTTCTTTAGGCTCTGGCACCAGGAAACAGCTGACATCGCCTTGGTTCGTCCCTCTGGCAGGGAAGCCCGGCTCTGGCACTCTGCTGCTTAGCAAACACGCACAGCTTTTGGAGGCGGCTTTTCTCCAGAAGGCTGAAAATCAGCTGGCCAGCTGATGCATGCGCATTGGAGCTGACATAGGGCAACGCCTCGCATGCCCTCGGATAAGGCACCGCGTGCCATGTGTGGCACGCTTGCCATAGATTCGCCATCATGGGTCTAACCTATCCTCACAGGCTTGTTGGGAAAATAGGAGGGAGGGATATTGGCTTTGCTTGATACTTTTGAGTTACTTATAAAAATAATAAAGGCAGGATAAATATAACATTTATATAGTTCATTTTCGGGTTTCCCTACTGTCCCTATTAAAAATTAACTGTAGTAGTGTTGCTCTGTGATCATATCTAATTGAGTACAATCCTCAACATATTACCACCACTGAGATCAGAATTTTCTTTTTTTTTTTTTTAAACAATTTTTATTTTCCACAATATTAATTTTACATTACATTTTCATATATCATATTTTTT
>JANHFT010003420.1:24523-35863 GCA_032467955.1 Pseudoxenodon macrops
GCACATGCACCAAAGACAAATTCCTTGTGTGTCCAATCACACTTGGCCAATAAAGAATTCTATTCTATTCTATTCAATTCTCATCACCCCAACACCCCCCCAAACCAGATCGTGAATGCCCCCCGTTAACTATCTTTACAGCAGGATAAACTCGCTTAATTTCTCCGCCCATTTCGCTAGAACTAGGTTCTATTCTCTTGTTTTAGTGGCACCGTTAGCCGGAACCAGTAAAAAGAAAGGCTGACAGAGCTGAGGGGAAGAAAAAGGAAAAACGGGCGGAAGAAACCTCCGTCTCAAGGGCAACGCAGCCCAACAGCCTTAGGCCCTTTTTTTCCTTTCCTAGTAGGATCTCCGGCAGCAGAGCCCAGGAGGAGGAGGAGGCGGTGCCTTTTCCGGAGCTGCGTGCGCAGCCATCCGCGCTTGCAGCGTCATCCTGAGGGGCCGGTTTGAATAAGACCCCGAGGGAGGGAGGGAGGAAGGAAGGAAGGAAGGTGCCGCGCTGCTATAGCTCCGTCTTGGGTCTTGAGCTAGCTCCGTTCCCCTTGCTTGCTTAGCCCGCCAGCCATGCCGCTTTTCACAGGTGAGTCTACGGCCAGCTGCCCCCTCGCGAATGCGGGACTCATCCCCCGCCTTTCCGCCTCCCGAGGGCCTAGCTCGGCTTCCCCCAACTCCGGCCTCCGAAGCTCCCGGGTCTTTGCGCTCTCCTGCCCTTCGCTGAGGCAGGTAGTGGCGGCGGTGGGGAGGGAACGAGTCCGCCCGAGCGGATCCCTCCTCCTGAACTCTTAGAAGCCCCAGAAGCAGGGCTTTGCCGAAGGAAGGCCGGCGTAGATGGCGTGCTTTCCTGCCGCCCTGTCAAGGAAAGGGTTGCCTTGATGGTGAAAGGTGGAAAACATCGACGGGGAAGGGAAGGGAAGGGCAAGGAGAAAAGAAGGCTGCCCGAGGCGTGGTTGGTTGTGTATATTAAGGGCTCACTCCTTGCAATCTCAGGCCTTGATTTTCCTGGGTGGTTTTGAAGAGTATAGTAGTACTCGGTCATATTACCAGCCCGGGTTTTCTTTGGAGAAAACCTGCAAAACTTGAACAGAGTAATTTTTTTTTTAATGCTTACAGTTTATGAGTGCACTTGAAGATGAGCAAGGGTCACACATATTTAACAAAATAGGGAATTTGATCAGTTATATAGCAGTGTAAAAAAAAAAACGTAAGCACTTCTGTCATTCAACTGTCTCAGGGACTTGAGCTCTTGTGGTTCTCATGTAATAATATATATTTTGTCTTGTAAAAGGTAAAGATGAATTTCTATAATAAAAATAGTGTTGATGCTGTCATGGGACCTAATGCATTTGTTATTCCCAAACTACAGGTAGTCCTCAACTTACAACCATTTGTTTAGTGACCATTTAAAGTTACAGCGGCATTGAAAAAAGTGACTTATGACCATTATTCATTTAGGACCATTGCAGCTTCCCCGGGGTCATGTGATCAAAATTCAGATGCTTGGTAGCTGAATCATATTTATGATGATTGCAGTGTCCCAGGTTTATGTGATTGCCTTTTGAGACCTTTTTACAAAAATCAATGGTGAAGCCACATTCATTTAACAAACATATTACTCACTTAACAACTCTAGATATGCACTTAACAACTGTGGCAAGAAAGGTCGTAAAATGGGATAAACTCACTTAACAGCTGTCTTGTTTAGCAACAAATTCTGGGCTCAGTTGTTGTAAGTGGAGGACTTACCCATACTTGTAGATTCCAGTCCTCTAACTTTTGTTTTACCAAGTACCAGGCATAATAAACAACATAATCTCCCAGACAAGGAAGGATGTAAATTGAGGGAAGGTTTGTTTAGAGAATTAATACTGTGCATACCCTGCAATGAATTCTACTACCTAGACTATAGAAAAGGCAAACCAGCAGTCATGTTTCAAAGCTGGTTTTCAAAATATCAAATAGGTCCTTGAACAGAATAGAGTGTTCACATACAGTATTGATTTCCCACAGAACTGCGTCAGATGAGAAACAAAAGAAAGAAAAGGGGAATTGTATTCACTCCATGTTACTTCAACTCCTATAATGTAGAAATAGCATATTCCTTAGAAATTGGTGTTATCAGTTTGAACAATATGTTATATGAATGTAAACTCAGTATTTCAGTAAAGACTCCTCTTCTTATTACAAGTTGCAAAATATTCATGTCTGTTTATGCAGCCAGTCAGGAGTATAGCCAAAACTGAGGTATAATTTTTAGGAAAGGCATTCTTAATATAAGTTTCTATGACTTCATTGTTTATAATTTATAAGTCTAATCATTGCTGCCAAATCAGGAGTTATGTATAACACGTCTAATTTTTAGTATTAATTTTATTAGCAGTGTTGATGTTGTACCTCAAATCCTTGTTTTTCAGTTAATGTAAAATGGGGCAAAGAAAAATTCGATGGAGTGGAGCTGAATACAGATGAACCTCCAATGGTATTCAAAGCACAGCTTTTTGCTTTGACTGGAGTTCAGCCTGACAGACAGAAAGTGATGGTGAAAGGTGGAACTTTAAAGGTAGAGTTGGATAATATTTTATCACACACTTGCTGTTGTATGTTTTACACATTTAATGTATTGAGGCAATAATGAACATATAAGCATAAATTTATATTCTGATAGAATTTATGAATTAAATATATCAAATTATTTGTGTACATTTTCTGAGGAAATTTTGGCCCTTGCTATGAGATCTATCTACCTTTGGTGATTTCCTCTTTAGCTGTTGGTGTATTTGTTGAATCTGTTGAGTCATCTTACTATTATTGGGGAAAATTTACATTTATTTTCTTTTTTTCAAATAGGATGATGATTGGGGCAATATCAAAATAAAAAGTGTAAGTATTATATATATATATGGTCGTATTAGATATTTATAATGGTTTGGATGTTTTTCTATGCATAACAGCTTCACAAATCTCTTCTCTGTAGCCTCAATTGGGAATGATTCAAAGTATGAAGTGTTTGGGACTGGTCAACAGTAGAAGATTGTGTCTTACTTTAAAATTTTTAAGTTTACGTTATAAAAAGTTAAATACTGCTTTTAGTACTGTGATATATTTACATGTATTTAACATCTTTTTGGATACAATCAAAATTAAAAATGAGAACCGAAATGTGATTGCTGATATTATTTGATTTTTGTAGTAGGGAAACTACTAGAAAAAAGAGGAGTAACTTTTTAGCAAGTTTAAACAGAAGGGTATATATTAATACTTTGCACTGTTTTTCAAAAGATAATCAAATAATCATAATTTAAATTTATATGTGCCAAATGACTTTTGAGCTTTGTTTAAAACTAACTTCTTGAAGACATATCTTTTCAATAGGGGATGACCTTATTAATGATGGGCTCTGCTGAAGCACTTCCTGAAGAACCAGTAGCTCGGCCTGTCTTTGTTGAAGATATGACAGAAGAACAGTTAGCCTCAGCAGTAAGCCTATATTCTCATTATGTTCACAATTTTGAATGCTTAGAAGTGCATGACCTCAAATTTAATGAGAAGTAATACATTATATATAATAGAGATCCACTTTCGGGTAGTTGTTTAAGCATCAGGCCAGAACTGTGAGATCCTGAATTCTAGTCTCACCTGAGCATAAAGCCAGCTTGGTGACTTTGGGTCAGTCACTTTCTCTCAGTTCTAAGAAGAAGCAATGGCAAATCACTTCTCAGAAACCTTGCCCAGAAAACTACAGGCAGTCTATGAGAATAAGGCATGATTGGGGGGAAAATCTATATTATAAACCTACTTAGTTTTCAAACCAAAAACTGGCGAGTTAAATTGAAAAACATTGTTTATCTCAAACAGTGCCTGTCTTTGCTTTTTTTTGAGTGAATCGAATTGCTTTGAAAGGTGATGGTTGCTCTGTGTTTAAATCATTGCCATTCAGCCTCAGTGAACCGCTAGTAGCTGCAGGTAGAAATCCCTTCCCAATCTCCAATTGATGTGCCAGTTATAAATTTTCCTGGATAGGAAGGCCCTACAGCCACTCATATCCTGGTTACTTCACAGCTTATTACTGTGCCACTCTCCAGCAATGAGGGTAGTCATAATCATGCCTCTGTATATCCATCTAACTCCCTTGCTTTGTGAGCTGCATCAGTTGCCAGTTTCTTTTCAGGTGAGATTCAAGGTGTTAGGTGTTATAAAGCCATATATAGCATTGAGCCTGGTTACTAGTGGGACCAGTTATTTTCCATAGTATCTGCCTGGTTGATTCTATCCAATCAGATTCGCACACTCTGGGTTTCTTTGATTACGGTAAATGTTGCTAGGATTTCAAAGGCCCTTTCTCTGCTCCATTGGGGTTGGCTCTCATTCTTGGCATTTAGCAGGCATTTGCTCTATTTTTATTGTTTTGTGGTTTTATTATTTTTCTGTCTTTTTGTGAACTGCCCAGTCACTGGGAGGTGTACACACACACACACACACACACACACACACACACCAATTGCCCAGTAATTTTAATACTCTGTTTTGAAATATAACAATTTAAAATTGCTAAACAAAAGAATAGCTAGCTAACCAAACATTTAAAATTCTGAAAGAAGAAAGTATTATTTCCTTTTTCAAAAGGGGATTAATATAGGTGGACAATGAACAGGCAGTTTAATTCTGGAAAACATCATCTTTCAGATATTTCTGGATGGTTGGAGTCAGCTGTCATCCAAATTAAATTAAATAATAATCCAAATGAGATGCAACTAAGGACAGATATCATTGTGGCCAAATGCAGCATTTTTGAAACTGGTACAAAATACCTTGTTCAGTAAAGAGATTTCATGCTCAAAAACATTTCTACAATACAATATTTAATATAAAGCAAAAAAAATTAATAAATGTTTTTAATCTGTGACAGATGGAATTACCGTGTGGCTTAACAAATCTTGGGAATACTTGTTATATGAATGCTACAGTTCAGTGTATTCGCTCTGTGCCAGAATTGAAAGAAGCTCTTAAGAGGTAGGTATCATAACTACAAATAACATGCTGTTAATTTTATTCATTTTTTAAAATATGAAGTAGTATGAATTGTAGCTAGTAGTATTTTTAATAGGAAAGGGAAGCTAGAATAAGTTTAAGTAGTAAGCTTCATTTTTAATTTTAGATTTCAAATGAAAAACTGAAATATATAATTCAATTGTTGTGGTAGAACTATAATAGGAATCCAATGTGTGTGGAATTCTATTCTGCAAGTGGAATTGAGAATTCTGTATTTAGAAAAATGCTTCCAGTATCTATATTATTTATTTCATAAAGTTTGAACATCTTATTTTGATTGAGTCGATCCATTTCAAGAAGTATTGATACCAGCTTGTAATTTTAAATGTACCATTGCTGCAGACACTAGTACACTGGAAAGTGAAGATACTAAAGCATTGGCAAAATTAATGTGGCATATCCTTAAAATTGTTTTTTTCATGCTTAATGTTTCTGTTTATTAAGTTTATATGCTGCCCATCTTATTCTACAAAGCATCTCTGGGCACAACTATGGTAAACATAGCATCTTTGAAATATAGGTATATCAAGGATTATATATGTAAAAGAGAGGTTTAGAGGTGTTCGCATATACAAATTAGTGAGAAGCACACAAGGTTTATTAGGTGCAATCAAATTTCAACCCATATATTCCTTCTTTTAGAGGTTAGTTCTTGACTTATGACCACAATTTAGTCCAACATTTTGAGACAGTTAAGTTAGTTTTGCCCCATTTCTTGCTACAGTTGTTAAATTAATCACTGCAGTTATTGTTAGTAATATGGTCGTAAAGTGAATCTGGCTTCCTTCCCTATTGACTGCTTGTCAGAAGGTCATAAAGATGATCACATGACCCTGGGATACTGCAGCTGTCATAAATATGAACCAGCTGCCAAGTGTCCAAATGTTGAACATATGACCATGTGGATGGTGCAACAGTCATAAGTGTGAAAAATGGTTACAAATCACCTTTTTCAATGCTGTTGTAACTTTGAACGGTAGTCCTCAACTTACAACGAAAAGTTTTAAGTTGAGGACTACCTGTACTTTGTGATAAATGAATGATTGAACTATTAAAATAATGCTAACTGAATGGTTAAATATGTCATTCCTTATATGAAGGGATGATCTACAGTTGGCGCAAAAAATTAGAAATAACTGGTCAATTGTATCTTTCAGTGGAACCTTAAAACAATTAAAGCTATTTATATGCAGCTAAAGTGTACATATTATTGTAACCAGCCTAACTAAGGCTTCCAAACTGAAAAATTTCAAATCTTGGTTTTATAGTCACAACTTAACAACATTCTTGGTTGTGGTCAAAATCTCACAGATGAATCTCAGTTTCCAGATAAAAGCCATTTTAACTTTATTTCTATATTGTGTTGACTCTTAAGGCCAAACTAACTATATGTTTTAAACATTTTTAGGTACGCTGGTGCCTTAAGAGCTTCAGGGGAAATGGCTTCTGCTCAGTATATTACTGCAGGTTTGTATTTCAAGAGCAAAGCAGGGTTTTCTGATATTTAGCTACCTCAGATAAAATGGCCAGTATGTTGCTCAGAAGATATTTTGGTTTTTCTTCCTAACACAATTTAAAGTATTTTATAGATTTTGAGTTTTAGTTACCACTTTTTGAATTGTAGGCAAATATTGATCACTGTTAAAAAAAAATTCCTTTTGAAATTTGCAGCTTTTTAAAATCCAGAAATACTTGGAACACTGGAAAATGAGTGCTGCTTGTTTACTTTATTGCCCTTGACCAGGATATTATGATTTATGCCATTTCATTTAAGAAAAAAACAAATCAGGAACAGTCAACTATTGAATATGCTGTTATCAGATTTTGGGACGGTATGTTCATTGGCTACTCTGTAGAATTGCTTGTTTCTCCTTATTTGGCACTGCTCTAGCTAGATCTCTTGAATGGATGTGGAATATTTGATTAGTTAGTTTGTTAGGTTAATCTTGGCCAATCTATTTGTTCATTCTTTCAGTGTAATGTTAACAAAAATTTTCAGGGAAACATTGTTTTATCTGTCAAGTTGTTGAAATCTTGCTACATTACTATGCAACATTCAGCACAGCCTTAAAGATTCAGAAGTCAGTTGCACGTACATAACTTACTATTAGATGATGGGCTGAATGTAATTGCTAACGGGAATATACATACATTTGTTTTATATATCATGTTGTAGCCTTATGCTAGATTGGATAAGAACTAAGTCAGATATTTGATTATAATTACTTTGTATATTAGTTTTACAATACATGTAATCCTCGATTTATGACCAGTCACTGAGCAGCTTTGAAGTTATAGCAAATCTTGAAAACAGACTTATGTCCTGAATTCAAAATTCTGATATCTCTTCCCCACCAACCCCTGGAAATCATGTGACCATATTTTGGTCACTTCGCAATCTAGCAATGTGTTTGCTTTATGACTGCCATGTTCACTTGACCACTGCAAAAGAGATTGTCAAATTGGGCAGGGCCATGTGATGACTGCTGTATAACCATCACAAGTGATTACCACAATTGCAGGCTCAATTATAGTCATAAAGTGAAGACTATCTGTACATGATTATTAGCCTACTACCGTAATTGCATTTTGTTCCACTAGAAGTCTCACTTTGAAAATAGATTGAAATGACTCACTTTTGTAATGTACAGTTGAAGCTGCACCTATTAAATGCTGCCAAGTCTTAGTCTTATCGTATCATCATCTGTCATATGATCATGATTTTTGATGTTCCCTGCCGTCTTTCCATGAGGAAAGTCATTGAGAAAGCCAGCAGGAATTTGGAAGTTGCAATCATTGGAGGTCTGTTCTTAGTGGCTTAATGATTCTCACCTAACAACAACAACCAGGACTTCTGCAATTCACATTGCTAAGCTACATGGTCATGTGACATACTTTTATGACTGCATTGCTTAACAACAGCAGTTTCTGTCCCAGTAGCTGCACTAACCTGTATAAAACTTCTTCACTCAACAATATAGATTGTTTCACTTGCATGATATAATCAATTGTAGAGTATTTTTTAAATAGACTGATAGTGCATTTATGTATTTAAATAGCCTTTTGCTACAAAATATAATTGTATTATGCATTAGATGAAGAGTTTGCATTTGAGTAATATGCTGCATTTATTATACTATCTTGCATTTCTATGAAATTTATTCTTTTTTATTTTATTTTTAAGCTTTAAGAGATTTATATGATTCTATGGACAAAACTTCCTCCAGTATCCCTCCCATCATTCTTCTCCAGTTTTTACATATGGCCTTTCCTCAGTTTGCAGAGAAAGGAGATCAAGGCCAATATCTTCAGCAGGTAGATACTTTTTAATTTCTTTTTTGTAGGCTGCATATTTTATGTAAAAATGTATCTCTTGTTTTACCATTTCCATAAATGTAAATTAACAGCTATATTTTTATGGTTCCTTAGCAGCTTTTAGTCCTAGCTGCTGAAGAAAACATTTTAGAATAAACAAAGTAAGAAAGTGTTTCTCATTTGTTGTTTGTATGCATCTGTGTGCACACATGAGTTTGTGTTTTTATATCATGCGCATACAATACATGCTCAACATATATTTTTGTTAGATTCCTGTGATCTAATTTTACCTTTATCTTATTCCTTAGGATGCCAATGAATGCTGGGTACAAATGATGCGAGTACTGCAGCAAAAGTTAGAAGGTATAGAAGGTGATGCAGTAATGGAAGTAAGTCTTTGCTGGAAATAACTGAGACTAACTGTGGGCTGCACCTGAGTTTTTATAGTCAATAATGTTAGCAATATGTAACAGCAATAAAAGTATGATTTGATTGCAAGTAAGTTGTTAAAAGTGCCTAAATCAGGAGTTAATCTTTTTATCCCATGGACTTTTTGACAATCTGGATCTCTTCTCTGAAAAAAAATATTTAAATTCATAAAAGAAAATCGCATCCAGTCTTAACAACCCTTGACTTAACCACAACAACTTATTAGGATCAATAGTTAGTATGCAGTGAATTGAAATAGATATAGAGAATATTGAGGATATGGTAAAACAAGATTGTGAAAATTTCCAAAGGGATCTCTTTAAATTGGGTTAATAATGAGCCAGATGATGAATCTGGTTCGGTCTAAATAAAAAAATCCATACTGGGCCAAAATAAGTTCCATACACTAAAAGATTTGAATGTTTGGGACTTTTTCATTTAGAAAAAAAGATGACCAAGTAAGTAGGTGAGCAAAATATGTGAAAACATGCTTGCCAGTAAGAATGGATAGGGAAAAGTTTTTCTTTTCAAAATGCTAGGACTGTGAGTCATCCATGCGGCAAAAAGATTAAGAGCAGGCAAAAATGCTTCTTAATAAAGCATATAATTAATCTGCAGAATTGGTTAACATGATGCAGACATGGTTGCTGGCCTAAAGGGAAATGGAAAAACTCACACAGGACAGGTCTGTCAGGCGGAATTAGTTTTGAAGATTCAGTATTAGATCCAGGTTAGCACTTGTATGCTTACCAATACCAGCTGCATGGAAGCAACAGGGGAAGAGACATATGGCCATTCCTAGATTGTTAGAACTGAAACCTTCTGGTTGGCCATTGTGAGAAACAAAATGCCGGATTAGTTGAGTCGTGGTCTAACAAGCTGATATTTCATTATGTTCAACTGAGTTGCTGATAGGTGCTGCATAGGTGCTCTGAAGCAACTTTGCAAATCCAAAATACTGGTTTTATATTGTGCAAGCTACCAATTTGAACTAAAGCTGCTTGGAATATCTTCCCAAACAACTTTTTCTAACTAGTTTTGGATTTAGAGTGCTTGACATAGAATCGAACAAGATCTATGCTTCCCAGGTTTTGTTCAAAGTAACCCATTCATATTTTTTCTCTTTGGCCACCTTTAGGTCTCTATCTTGTTTTAAAAGTACAACAGACAGCTTTGTAAGAGTAAATTATAAGCAGTTTGTATTGTTGCTTACATATTTGTTTGCTTTTACAGACTGACTCTTCAGTTTCAGAAACAGCAGCAACGGCACCTCCTAAAAAGAAAAGCTTAATTGATCAGTTTTTCAGTATTGAGTTTGAAACTATGTATCCTAAACATTCTGGAATAACAAAGCATGCTCATGATAATGCAATTATTATATGTAGGATTTGTTTTATACATTTTACTTACTGAAGAGATAATCCTCACTACCAGTGTATTCTGTTATTGGTAGCTAAGTGCTTCTATATTTAAAGTTGTTTTTAAAGAAAGGTTTATGCCATCGTATTAAAAAAAATCAATAATTATCTATAGAACTGGTTAGTGTCATTAAATAATAGGTGCTGATATAAGACTGTTGTTTTGTTGCAGCAATTTAAGCTTTCTGAAAGCAAGATAACTTTTTGCAAATCATTAAGTTCAATGCTTAATGCTAGTTCAGTACTTTTCATATTTGGTCCTTAATATTTTGTGAAGCATGAAATGCACAGAAGCAGAGGAGGAGGAAGTCACAAAAGGAAGAGAGAATCAACTCCAGCTTAGTTGTTTTATCAATCAGGAAGTTAAATATCTTTTCACGGGTCTTAAATTGGTGAGTTACTCTGGCATCTTTATTCAAACAGTTTTTGCAGCATTGTATTTAAGAGGGTTTAAGATTGTTGAACTTTTCTGATATTTCATTTTCTAAGACATGTAACAGTGAACATTCATTTAACATATATTTCTTTCATTTTTTGAAAACATGAAGTGTTAAAATAAGAATTAAAAATTAAAACGTGGAATAGTGTTCTAAATATACGTTCCAATTTCCAGTTGTATGTTTCATATATTTTAGAGAAGTAATTAATATACAGTCTGTTCCAAGACAAAAATTGCAATCCTGAAATTGCATTGCTGCTGTGAAAGCAGCTACATAATCCTGGGGGGGGGGGGTAGCATCTGTAAGGGCTTATACACAGCTGCCTTTAAATCAAAATTGTTGCCCCGGTCCATATTCATTTTATACTATAGAGAAGAGAAAGAGAAAATCTTACTTCCCCAAATGTTGCTTGACTGTTACTCTCATTATCCTGGATGAAGAGGCCATATTGACTGGAGCTACTTGAATTTTGAATCCCAACATCCAAATTGCCCATCCTTGCTATATTATTTCTCCCTCCAACTCCCTTCATGTATTCCCTGTGGAAATACATGTGATAATTGGCAGCAAAAAGCACCATACTTTTCGGACTATAAGACGCACCGGTGTATAAGTCCTTCCAAGACGGAGTGGCTGTGGATGCCGGCGTCCCGATACAGCCAGTTGATGCCATCACTGGCTGTTGGGGGCGA
>JANHFT010003420.1:38267-67852 GCA_032467955.1 Pseudoxenodon macrops
GAATTCTTTATTGGCCAAGTGTGATTGGACACACAAGGAATTTGTCTTTGGTGCATGTGCTCTCAGTGTACATAATTAAGACTGCTAATAATCATGTATTAATAATAATATTTGTAGTAAAAAGACTGACATGGAAGAATTATTGTTGAGGTGTTTTTTTTAAGAGTCCATGGTCTAATAAAGTATTACACCTGCATTTTCATTTGTAAATTTTCTAAAGTTCACTGGATATAATTATTATTTTTAAGTTAATGTTAATTGTTAAGAGAAGAGCAATTAGATATATATACTTTAGTAATATCTTTGATGTTATTTTTTTAATCTGGAAGTTTTGAAAGTCCATTTGGATTGCAGCCTTTTTCAGCAAAGCAAAACAGGCCCTTTGTATTTTGGCCTTTTGTGAAGAAATTCCATGGGAATGGTCAAAGCTATTTTTGCCAGACCAAACTGTGTCAACCAGCATCACCCTCAGAGTTGAGGTGGGAATCTCTTCAACAGAGCTTATAATTGGGAGGCTGATGGTCTGTTATTGACTAAAGGATCAGTTCGTCCACTATGGCCTATTGTCCCTTGTATTGGCAGAGGACATTTTCCTATTTGGAGGGATGCTTTACAGTCCAAGCTAGCATGTTACTAGTACTCAGCTGCATTTCTCTGGGTTCTGAAAAGGCCAGTGCTTTTTTAAAAAGATAGATGATAGGTAGAATCAACTGGGGAACAATAAAATACCACATAACAGCAAAACCTGGATTTCAAGAGGACCTTGAGTATTGGCTAGATATTTACCACCTCTCATTTTCCATAGGATGAAGGAGAATTTCTTTCAGGCATAGCATGTGTTAGTCTCCTACTGGACAGACATTCCAAAATCCTCTTAACTGAATGAGATTACTTTTATGGTGCAAAACTTAAACCTCTGTCCATGTACCTCTGTATTGGAATTTCTATAGGAACATGAATAATTCTCCTATTTTTCTTCTTCTGAAGCATTGTCCAGAGTAAGCACATATTTCACATAAAAGCTCCTACTTTCTGATATATTAATGGTTGTGTTATCAACCATCAAATAGGGCATCCCTAATTTTTTATGTTTTCATGGTTTTTATTGGATCATTATTGTAAGAATAAAGTCTATATGAAAAACCTATGCCACACAGAAAGAAAACTTGGTTTCCCTTTCTTGTGATCCCTTTTCTCTTGGTGTTCCACATTTTCTGAGTCATATACGGTAGCACTTAAAGAAACAGGGCAAGCCACCACCACTACCTGATCCTTAAACCTTCAGCTTTCCATTCTACGAATCATTTCCGAATAATAACATATTAAAATTGTCTTAGAATTTTGCTTATTTTTAATGCCATATTTTACAGTTATAAAATTAATTCAAACCAACATCTTCTGTTTTATTTTCAAGTCTAGCAAAGGTGATGGCTCACAGAAGGAGATTAAGTATGAACCATTTTCCTTTTCTGAGGGTAAGTAGAAAGACATTTAAGAACGGCATATATTTTTACTCTGCCTTATCTTAAAAATTAAAAGCAGATATATTATTTGGGAATACCAATTAGTGAATATCTGATTGAACTAAGTATGAAGATAAATTATACGCTATGGTACTTTAAATAGTGCTTTGTTACAGTAATAAACGCCAGCTAAATCTAAAGGACAAGCTAATGGCTATAGAACATAAGAAGTTAGCAAATTCGGTATAATTTTCATGTTAAGTAAACCAGAAGACCCAGTTGCAGAAGAAGAAAAGAAGAGTTGTCTGCAACATACACTGAAAGGATTGTAACAGCCACTATGTAGGGCAGACAGGCAGAAAACTAACAGAGAGCTTCCATGAACACAAACTAATGGACAGTCAGAAGATACTATGAAAACTGCTTAATTTCACAACACATGGACAGATTCAATCAAAATTTTAACTGAGAAGCCATGAGCATCCTTGATCAAGCTAAATCCAAATTCCTGAAAGCTTGACACTCGGACAAAGCAGTCATAAATAAACACTCGGAGGTAAACCACATTTATATACCATTTAAAAGAGACCATAAAAAAACAAGCAAACAAAAAGAGAATGATACATCCTCTCCAGCAACCAACACTCAGATAAACAGGGATTAACACCTGACAAACAAACAAGCAAAAGATAAGACCCTAATTTAAAGGACTACCAAGGATAAAAAAGCTCCACCAAAACTGTATATAAATAGAAACAAATCCCACCCTCAGGGCACTGATGCTGACCTAGTCAGGTAATGAAACATCTGCAAGAAAACAATCAAATTCAAGAAAACACCAAGGACCCTACAGTTCATTTTTGAGCTACTTATATATTATTCTATTGATTTAGAGACCACAAGTCATAATTGGTCATGTTTAGTATAGAAATTGTGTGTTATTGTAATTCAGCAAGCTTTTAACTTCAAATTAATTTTGAATCTCAAAAATGAATAGTACAAAATGGATTAAAATAAATATAATGATTCAGTGCTAAATAAAATTATGACATTTATTTTAATCTAGCTTGAAATGTTTGTGTTTTAAATGTTTCATATTATAATCTGTAGTCAGCTGCCGATGATGGATCTGAAGAAAAATTGATATAAGTAGCAATGTTAGTATTTTGTCAATTCTATTCTATGCAGTTGTACAACTTTTAACACCAAGCACTCTGATTAACTCTGTTATCATACCTATAGGTGTGATACCTATAAATATCTATTTATTTCAATGGCTTCTCTCATCTCTAGTGTCTGATTACACTGAAATACACTGATTATAGAAAGTGCAGAGAAGAGCAACAAAGATGATTAGGGAACTGGAGGCTAAAACATATGAAGACTTGAGTATGCTGGAATTGGATATGTCTAGTTCAGTCATGGCTAACCTTTTTGGTGCTGAGTGCCCAAAGTGTGCGCGTATGCACACGTGCATGCTACAATCCCTAAAATGTAATGAAAGTGCCCCGTGCATATATCCTGCCCCTGCCCTCAGATTTGACTTCCAGGTTGGTGCAGGAGATTTCCAGACCCAAACAAGGTGCAGGGGAGTTGCTCTCCCTTGCCCTCAAATCTCCGCAGTTTCTCCCCCCCAGCGCGCCCTAGGTTTCTCCTGCATTTTTTGCCACCCATACTTTCCCCGATTTCCGCAGTTTCTCCCCCCAGTGCACCCTTCCTCTCTCCTGCATTTCTTCCATGGAGAGGCATCTGTGGAGCATGGAACCTGCAGAGATTGGGAAAGGCAGGGGTGGCAGAAATGGAGGAGAAAAAAGCTAGGGTGTGCTGGGGGGGGGGAACTGCAGAGATCAGGGAAGGCCCCGCCCCCTGCGCATATGCAGCAGAGACCTGAAGTGGAGCTGGGCTGGGGTGACAGCTGGAGTGCCCACAGAGGGCTCAGCATGCCACCTATGGCACACATGCCATAGGATCGTGTGCCATCATGGGTCTAGTTTAATGAAAAGGACTAGGTGAACAACTTGCCTCCAGAAGTTGTGAATACTTTCAGCACTGGGAGTTTTTAAGAAGAAATTGGACAACCATTTGTTTGAAATGATATAGGGCTTCCTCTCTGAGCAAGGGAGAGGGTTGGACTAGAAGACCTCTGAGGTACCTTCCAACTCGGGTAAAATGCTGCCAGTTCTGCCTGGTTCGCCCGAACCGTTAGTAATAAATTATTCCGGTTCAGAGAACCGGTAGTAAAAATACTTTTAAAAAGTTTTTTTTTAAAGGATCCCATGATCGGTGGCACATCTGATTGTCACAACTGATGAACCTTTTTTAAAAACTTTTTTAAAAGCATTTTTATTACCTATTCACCCAACTGGAAATAAAAAAAGGCTTTAAAAAGTTAAAAAAAAAAAAAGTGCTGACTCAGCTGTCTTTGACAATCATCTGAGAGGAGAATGTGGAACCTTTTTAAACAAAACCTTTTTAAAGCATTTGTGTAGGAGTCAGTTGTGTAGCTTTTGTGTTATTTTTGTGCAAAGTGTGATAGTTGGGTTTTGGGCTCTTTGTGGCTCTGGGAGGTTCATGCTTATTGCAGGGGACATTTTGTGTGAAGTTCAGCTGCTTCTGCATTGTGTGTGAGTTAGTTGTGTAGGAGTCAGTTGTGTAACTTTTGTACTATTTTTGTGCAGTCTGATAGATGGTTTTTTAGCTCTTTGTGACTCTGTGAGGTTCATGCTTGTTGCAGGGGCCATTTTGTGTGCTTTTGCATTGTGTATGAGTCAGTTGTGTGACTTTTGTGTTGTTTGTGAAGTGTGAAAGTTGGTTTTTGAGCTCACCCAATCACATGACCACCAAACCAAGCCACACCCACCAAGCCACGCCCACAGAACCAGTAGGGGAAATTTTTAGATTTCACCACTGTTCCAACTGTTATTTTGTATTCTGTAATGGGGCTTGGAACATGCAAAGTTGAGAATGCATTTTATTAATGAATAGAAATCATTGTCTCAAATGTATTTTGTGGGATTAATCTGCTTCCCATGTTCTGATTCTGAAGGTGAAAGTTTCAAAATAAATGGATAACAATGTGTAAAGTGTTTATTATTATATCACATTGTACCATCTTCTTTGCCTTCTCAGATACTGGTTCCAATAATTGTGGTTATTACGAGCTACAGGCAGTGCTAACTCATCAAGGACGATCTAGTTCTTCTGGACACTATGTATCTTGGGTTAAAAGAAAACAAGGTATTGTAGCAATTTTAGAAAATAGCCAAGTGATAGGATACATTACTTGGCTGCCTTCCTTGGAAAATTAATTCTGCACTGTTGATTATTTTATCCTGCCTTTTTAATATATAAATCAAGGTGGCAACATATCTAAGACTTCCCCCTTAGATTTCCCCACAACCTTTTATGTGGGTTGGGTTGCAAGAGAATGACCCAACAGGCTTTCATGCCCATTAGAACTCAGTCTCCGGCTTTCTAGTCCAGCATCTTCATTACACCACCATGCTGGCCCTCACATTAATGTCATTTAAAGTGTTATTGACTATGGTTTTTTTTTCTTCCCACAGATGAATGGATTAAATTTGATGATGACAAAGTCAGCATTGTTACCCCTGAAGATATTTTGAGGTTATCGGGCGGTGGAGACTGGCATATAGCTTATGTTCTACTTTATGGGCCACGCAGAATTGAAGTAGTGGAAGATGAATCTGAACAGTAGACTTCCTATATACATCTGTAAGGTGTGAAATAAATGTCTTAATTCCAGACTCACAGAAACTGCAAAATTGGATCACTAAAATACTGTCATTTGGTGCAAAAAGACAACAAAACATGTTTAAAACTAAGGCCAATAGCAAGCCGCCACTTACTAGGGGTAGGTTGATACATTTGAAAATAATTTTAATACTGTATTGCAAAAGTTGATATTTAAAACAATGTTAACTATTAATGAAATTAAGTGAGCCTCCTGCTCGTCTAATTTTTTTAGGAAGATATTTATTGCACACCTATTCATACCTTTGTTAACTCCTGCATGGTTTCTACCAGTTCAGTAGCTGTCCATCCTTTTTATTGTGTCAGAAACATAAAACTCAATTGTTGCCTCAACATGTAACTCAGTGCTGCTGCTCATAGCCTGTGGAAATATGGCTACAATCACGTATTTGTCCAGCCTGATGTGCCAACTCAGTCTGCTCTGTTGCTGGCATTTTTGACTCCAAATAAAAAGTGATCAGTGATGATGGTGCTTCTTACATAAATATGGTTGGCATTTGTGTTCTATCTAAAACTTGTGTCTGTCTCCTTCCATTCTGGTACCATACTTTCAAATGCATGGTGATCTGGCAATCAATCAAATAGATGGGAGTTACAGGAATTAACATCTGAATATTGGACATTAAAATTTTGCCATCTAGGCGGGGTACTGAAGTTGGCCAATAATGATAAGTGATTATTTAGAGGAAGATACAGGAATCTTTAAAACGTAAAAATGTAATATATATATATTTAGTAAGTTTGAAAAGATAATCTTTTTAAAAACTTCCCTTTCTGTACGGCAAATTAAATAATAGTCATGTTTTTCTTAAAGATGTAGTCTGTTGAGCTGTTCTAGGTAAAAGATTCGAAAGCATATACCCCTTAAGTCCATAGTTCCAATTTTGCTCTGTTCCTATGGGAAATTTTCACCAATGTATAATCTGATTCTTTCCGTTTTGTTCCATTGTTATTTTGCTCAGAGGAAAGGCAGAGAGTAAAAGAAATAGAAAGCATTGCAACTGAGCTGAAACCTCCACAAATAAACCTTGTTTATAAGTAATGTTATCAGCATACCTGCATTAAACACCCCATTTGGAAATTACAACTGAACGCAAACATTAGAAGGTTGTAAAGTCTGGTGTATCAGCTAAACTGTTTTCATCCAGATATAAAGAGAGAATCTGCAATTTTCAGCTGTATCTTTAAATAATTGTCTCTTTGTAGAACTTCCATAAGCACTTACTAAATGATGTTTATAAATTGAGCCAATGAAGGAAAGTAACTGAAACTATGGTTCTTGCTAAAGATGGCTACAAACAAAAAGGGCTGTGCCCAGAAAATGAAGATATTGATTTATATATTAAATCTAAAAAAAAACACCCTACCCAATCTAGGCTTGCTGACTTTTTTCTTCAAGAAATGAATCCTAATTCTGGTGACCAGAGTTAGTGACACAGAAGGAAAACATGTATGAATGGTCTCTTGATCCTTACCTCTCTTGGACTGATATTAACACCACACATAATAGGACTTCAAATATTGGAAATAATGCAAGAGAGAACATAGCTATTGCTTACATGCAGAAAAACATGGGCACTAGCACACTTGTGGTACAACCAAATCCAACAAGAACTGTAACAAAGTTTCCTTCTTAAGACAAGTTTCAACTCCCAGCTGTATGGTTTGGGATTTTTTTACTGGCAAATGAAGCAAATGTTTTAAGGGGTTCAGGATTTCTATTTGAAGCCTTAGAAGAATAACAGATGGTGATGAAGGTGATGGCATAAGTGGTTAATTTTTAACCAAACCTTTCTAGACAGGGCTTAGGGGAATCAGATGTTTTCACGACATTTTTAAAACTTTAGATAAACCACATTACATAATTTGATAGACAGGAATGTCTTACCTGGAGAAATATAGATTAGAAATATTTTTAATGAATGGAACAAAACTAATAGCTAAACTGTTTTGGTTAAGAAAAGAGTTGATTAATAAACAGTTACTATCTAACTTCACTCTTAACCTCAAAAGTCTTGAAAAGAACAATTCATGACACTGGAAATACAAAAGAAGTGGAGAATAAAGGCAAGCTTCATGAAATGGGAAAAGGCAGTCAAAAATGCCATGATTATCCACCCCCCCAAAAAAAAATCACGAATAATCGTGGTTTCTCAACTTTAGCAATTTTAAGATATCTTGACTTCAATCACCACTTCTCACAACCAGCATGCTGGGTTGAGGTTTAGAAATACTGATCTAGATCTTACAATCTTGACTGGGAAACAGATTCCTGAATAGTAAGATGAAAGCCGTTAATATGCCCCAAACCTCTCGGAGACCGCATACAGCACGGGTGCCAAAGTCAATTGCGTCACATAACTTATGGTGAAGTTTTTTGGCTTTGTAGATCCGGGGTGGGTGTGGCCTGTGCGTGATGCAGCCAGCCCGCAGGCCACCAGTTTGACAGGCCTGGCATACAATATCGTACCATCTAGAACTAGAGATCAAAACCAACAGCATTTACTTTTTAAAGATCCAATTACTATGTCATCCAGCAGACACTTCTCAAAATACCGGTAATGGTTCTAAAAAATAGTATAGTACAGTTGCCATCAACAGCTAGACATAGTATCTTATAACCAAAGCACTGAAAGGAGAGGGCTTTTTGCAGTGTTCCTTATACTGAATTTCTTTGCATCAGCATTACTTACTTCAGCAGTTAACCAGGGTAGTATCCTTCCAGAAGTTGAACAAATTGAAATATACACTGAATTAAGTTCATAAAAGAAGCTACAGAATTCTGTAAATTAAGTAGGATGTAATTGGTCCTTCAGCATCGAGATGCTTACATTAGGGTGAAAAGTTGAGTGCTTATTGTTACAGCTCACTTCACATAAACACAGGGCCAAACTAGAATACCTAGAAATATTTTTTCCTCCAACAAAATGCTTTTTAAACAGATTTACCTGAGTACTTGACATAAGTGATAGAACTCCATGAAATTCAGGAGTAGTGAACCTACTCAGCACAATTTGCCTAGTGGGAAGAATGTGTGTCCTCTTCAATATGCCACTTTTTTTTCAAACTACAGAAAATTAGGATCAAAATTCCAATGTTAACCAATTTACCAATTTGCTTTTTCATTTCAAATCAGCATCGTGCCTGGTTTTTAAAAAAAAGTCTTACCCAGAATGATCAATACCAAGTTGCAGTTCTGCTATCAACTTCATTTGGAGCCACTCCATTATAACAGACTATATGAAAATCATAGGCTAACTGTAATGTACAGTAGTCCTTGTTGATTTTCTATATACAAAACGTGTTAGCAAACAAGCAGCAATTGCCTTTGCCAGCTTTTCATTAAAGAAGTTGAGTACCTGCTTGCATGTAATTTGAGATTGACCCATTAAAATACCCTCAGTTATATTAAAGAAATATCTTTTATACACATGAATATATTTTTCACTTTTCCACATCTTAAGGATTTCAGAGGAATGTTTGTTTAGTACTAATTCTTTGCGGAATTTTAGACAATTATGTTATTAAGAGATTTATTGTTCATCAAATTAAACTGCCCTATATTACATTCAAGAACAATAGCCATTGTTTTAAATAAAAAGCTATTTTCAAATTAGCTACTATTTTCACTGTCATTGGTTAAGCTTTCAGCAAGGTCATTCAGCCCAGCTTTGTTCAATGCAATAATCAAATTTTCCATAGTAGCGTGGATTCCTTCTTGATCTTGCCAGGTAACAAGCAACTGCTTAGCTCTCATCTTCAGATCTTCACTATCTGATTCAATCTGCCTTATATCAGAGTCTTTCATTTCCAAGTATGGAGCCAGGACTTTCCAATATTCACCAAGTCTGTTAGCAAATGATTCTATTTGTTCTCCTGTTACAAGCTTATCCCGTTGAACATCTGGACCTAAAACAAAAATGAACAAGATTTAGACAATGCTGTTTACTGGGCAGTAAACTAAATTGGTCCTTGAAACTGACCGTTTTTCACTAGAAGTTCAAGATAACAGTGAAAGTTTATCTGAGCATGAAGTAAATGGCAAAGTTTTATTTACCGTATTTTTCGCACTATAAGACGCTCCGGATCATAAGACGCACCAAGCTTTTGGGGAGGAAAACAAGAAAAAACAAGTCTGTCTCTGCCTCCCAGCAATTTGCCTCCTTGCAGCAAACAGCCTGGTTAGCTTCAGCACAGCCTGACTTAGTACAGCTTCAGCACAGCCTGACTTAACAGGCCGAAGAGTGGGCGGGGCTTCGGCAACGTTCACTCTATAAGATGCACAGACATTTCCACCCACTTTTTTAGGGGGGTGGAGTGTGTCTTATAGACCGAAAAATACGGTACATTCTAATGCATATAAAATGTTTTCTGAAAACATACTTAAGAAATATCTCACTCTTAAATCTACTGCAGGAAAACTAAGATATTAACAATTAGTTTATTTTTATTTATTACATTTAGGAACTGCCCAGCTCTCTCACAGTATTAATTTAATTAATTAATTAATGTAATTAACTAATACTGCTAAACTATAATATTTCAAGGTAATACAGAAACCAATGTATCCAATTTTTAGCAAACACATTGTCAGTAATTTGAAAATAAGTTGTCTGTGTGAAGACTGAAGATGTTTTTCCCAAATATATAACGTATTAAGAGATCTCAACAACAAAAAACAGACAAAAAGGGTAGTGGGGAATTGGCTCTTGTCTTGCTTAGGGCTGAATGCATTAATTTACAATTGATTTTAGAAATAACTAACAAAACAAAATAAAACAGTAGACAGAGAAATTTCTAAAATATATTGTACTGATAAGGGACTATACTGAAAAACAAACCTAATTAACTCAGGTCTATTCAAAAGTGACAGGGACTGAAATGCAGAGGAGAAAATTTGGAATAAGTTAGAGAATATGGCTCTTCAAATTAGTAATAAGAAAATATAAAATGACAAAATTGAAAACTGCAATAGAGCAAATGTGCACCTAAGGTACTGAAGAAAATTTGAATAAGGAAACATTAATGAAACATTAGTTACATTTATACACTCACTAAAAACTGAACATAAATTGAATATAAAATAATCACATGTGAAACAGGGAAGCAAGGACTCATGCAAATGAATGTCAGCAGTAGGAATACAAGGCTTAAAAACAACATATGATAAAGATAATAGGTACCCAGTTTCTCAGATTGGGAAGGAGAAAGAAATTGAAACTTTGAAAGTGTTCCATGATGTTTGCTCTAGGTCACGATGAGCCGTAACATTTTATTTTATTACTGATTCCTTAAGATAGAAATTGATTTTCAAAGATAATGCAACTGCTCTTAAAGGAATGCCATTTTAAAAAAAGTAATCAAAAGTAGTTACAGGTAGTCCTCAACTTATGAGCATTTGTTTAACCACCATTTGAAATTACAACCATGCTGGAAACATTATTTAAGACCAGCCCTCATACTTCTGACCATCATAACATCCCCATAGTCACATTATCAAAATTCAGGTGTTGGCAACTTGCATATATTTATAATGGTTGCAGCATCCTAGAGTCATGGGATAGCCATTTGTGACTTTCCAGGGGGCTTTCAACAAGCAAAACCAATGGGATCAATCAGTTTTGCTTAAATCATCCTGCGATTCACTCAACAGCAGCAGCAAAAAGGTTGTAAAATCAAACACAACTCAATGACTGCATCGCTTAGTGATGGGAGGTGCCAGTTCCATCTGTGGTCATTAGTTGAGGTCTACCTCTTTATTAAATCTGAAAAGCGTTTTAAAGAAAAAAGTATTATGAATATTTGAGAATGTGCCATGGATTATCCAACAGTAATTGCGGAATGAAATGGCAATCAGAGAGGCCATCCTCTAAAGAAGCTATGAAGTTGCAGCACAGCACATATCTTTTCTACTTCTAAGATTCATAAATGTGGGACTCTTTATTCTGAATTGCAATTCAGAGCATAAATAGGAACTTGGTGAGGATGTTCTGCTCACCTACTCCGCCCCCTCCCCCCAAATGGGTGTCAAAGGAAACAGGGAGAAGCCCAAGAATCCAGCCTTACTTTCATTGTTTTCTTTTAATAAAGCATCATTATCTTCCTCATCGTCATCCTCGCCGGTTTTAATTTCTTCAGATGGAGGCTACAATGAGAGAATATATATATTTTATGCATCAGATGAATAGCAAAGTTGAGCAATGTTAAGTTGAAACAGATATCAGAAGTTAAATAGAATATGCTTTTTGACTTTCTTAATCATAGTCACTACACTATTCTGAATTTATTAATTCTACTAGCAACGTTTATATGATTAATTACAGAATGAGAGTGAAATATATCCGAATATGGAAGTTAAGCCACTGTATTCAGTGGATTTTACTTGTGAGTGGATAGATTTACAGCACCAATTCATGTTAGGAAATTAAATACTTCAGTAACAAAAAGAGAGGTACTATGTTGGCTCCACACAGTCTATTTAGAAAGTTTCTTAGAACTGTTTTGCTCCTACTTTAAAAACATACACAAAAAATAAAAACAGTAGAATTTTTTTTACATGACATTTTTATGTATTTAATTTAAATTATTTAAATTACAACAACACATAGAATCTTCAAAATAATTATATGCATTAAACAATATTACTTACAGGTAATTCTTTAGCCAATTTGATGACCATGTTTTCAAGGTATTCGGGTAAACTTTTAAACTGTTGATTGGTTGGCTGAAAAAAGTGAGGGCTTCTTCTTGCTAATAGTCTTAACGCTCTCCAGCCATAGTTAGAATTATTCACAACCCTATGTTACAAAATCAGAATTAGACTGCTATTTGATAATTAGAAAAAAAGTATTTTATTACATCAAAATACAGGTAGTCCTTGACTTACGACCACAACTAAGCTCAAAATATATGTTGCTAAGTGAGACATTTGTTAAATGAACTTTGCTGATTTTTCGTAAGTGAATCATAGCAGTTGTTGCTTTAGTAACACGGTTACTAAGTGAATCTGGCTTCCCTGTTGACTTTGCTTGTCAAAAGTTCGTAAAAGATAATCACATGAACCCAGAACATTGCAAGCATCATAAATAAGGGTCAGTTGCCAAGCATCTGAATTTTGATCACATGACCATGGGGACACTGCAATGATCGTGTGAAAAATGGTCATAAGTTAGTTTTTTCAGTGCCACTGTAACTTCAAATGGTCACTAAATGAACTGTTGTAAGTCAAGGACTATGTTTTGAATATATGCCCCAAATAAGCAGAATTGTGAAAAAAATGACTTGTGGAACATACTTAAATTCTTTATCAACCATGTTTTCAGGATCTGCCTGTTCTATGGCTTCTTCAAAAAACTCTTCCAATGTTGGCATATATTCTCTAGAAAATAAAGGAAAAGTAAGTGCTTTATTTGGAAGGAAGAAGTGTTTATTAAAACTATTACCCCCCTCTCGAAAATAACAATAAAACTGTTAGTTTTTCTGCTTCAACTTCTTTATATTTAGAGTGAGAAATCCTTTGCATGAGCAATTCAATAAGTTCAATAAAGCAATTCAATATTGAGATTATACCTCTTACACTAATATTGAGATTATACCTCTTACACTATGTAACCTATCATAAGGCACATACATTTATTTGAAAAAAAATCTATTTCATTCAAACGATTAAATTATCAAACGATAGCAGAATTAATTACACTAGAGTAAAATTAGTGCAAGTTGGAGAACCAATCCAATTTCTAGGTAGCCCCATTACTGGATAGAAGCTATGCCCAACACTGTTTTCTCTGCCAGAAGATTAGAGAGGAAATATTTATTTGCCTCTGCCGAGACGGAGAAAAGCAACGCATGGAAGAAAATAATGAACAATCACTTCCTGCCTCATCCTACATAGGCTTCCTGACAGCTGCAATTGGGATCTAATCCTTGCTGGGCCTGAGCCTTCCTCTACCTTTTCCTAAAAGAGAAAGTTACAAGACAGCTGAAGTGTAATGATAAATGCAGAAGGAACTCGAGAAGGTTGTGTAAATGCCTTGCATAAGAATCTGTGGGCTAGAGATACCGTATCTTTAATCTAGCAAGTCATGAAACTTGATATAAAGGCTGCAACCCCCCTCCACCTCTTAGTGATAAGATTAAATTGTCATTTGTCTATTTTCACATAGGTACCAGGCTACAAACCAGGAAATCATGATTTCCTTAACTGATCTCACAGGGTTGTTTTGGAGAAAATAGGAACAGGAAGGAGTATTGATTATGCTTACCATCTTGAGTTATTTATAAGCACAATAAAACCAAGATATAAATAAATATGCTATGTCTTGTATTCTATAACATACTTTCCCCCAAAGAAGCAACCTTTGTTGATATATAAATAACCCAACCACCATGAAAAATATAGATGGGAACTAATTTATCAACTTGTTTTTAAAAAATCGAATCAATAACATATGACTAGACTAGGTCCTGACAGAATCTAAAAGATTAAGAGAGAATACCCTTCACATAATATAATATTCAGTGTTTCATCCATGAGAAAGGGACATAAAATTGCAATTATCTCATCCTGATAGTTATCCAATTGCCACTCAAGTGCCACACCCAATAAATAAGGGGAGAAAAGCACAAAATTAAAAAAAACACAAAAAGCACATAAGTGATGTTTGGGGATTTCCTGTTTCCTTTCAATTGTGCTACAAGGGCATATCTATTTTTTTAGCAGGATCCCCAATTTACAAATCAGTTTCGAGGAGCTGTATCATGATTAGCAAAGTCATCTGCAAATCACAGAGATCTGTAGCATTAATGTCCCTAGAATGTTAGTTTAGGAAGCACCAGTGTTACAAGAATTAGAACTACTCACCGACTCTCAGATTTACACGCTTCCATGTTATCAGGGCATAAATTCCAAAGGCGAGTTAATTCTTCACTACAAACCAAAACACATAGCATATTACTATTTCTTATATTTTGTGATTCATATGCCAATTATTTCTGAAGACAACTACTCTTCAAGAAAAGGCACAGGCCTATGTATGTGTTTGTATGCACAGATACAAGATATTTTATACCACTAACATAAGCATCAACAACGTATAACAATACTGCTATTCAAAACTTTCTATGTAACAACTAGCTTAGCACAGACAAGTTTTTAATTCTGTACTCTCATGTTTCTAAAATATGATTTAACAAGCAATTCTAATATTGATAAAATTAAAATAAATCTGTGTGAGATTTATTTTTATTTTATTTGTACATTTCTATCCCGATTATCATTAAAAATAGTCAAAAATAGATACAATTTATTTTAAGCAGTACTTCCAATCTTGCAATGTCACTTTGCATTTAATTCACAATACAAAAGTAGAAATAAATTAATAAAGGACTGGACATACTTTCCCATTAGAATTTTTTTGTTAGGTCCTTTTCCTAAGAAATCTTCAGGAGCTGGTCTCTTTCGCACAAAAGGTCTCACTGGCTTGGAATCACTCTGCCTATAAAACAAGAAGATCTTGGAGTTAAGAACTACTGTAAGTGTAGGGTTTATACAGACGGTCCTCGAGATATGACTGTAATGGAATGTGCAGGCCATTAAGCGGAACAGGGGTGCTTCATGGGTATAGGAGGCCCTTGGAGGCCTAGTGTAGGGCCAGTCTCCAAAGTCCCATACTTTGCTTCCCCGCCCCTTGAGACCCTCCAGGTTTCAGGCCTGAATCCCACCCCACCAGGCCCCACACCTTCCTCTTCATTAGACTGTGTGGCAGTCTCACAGAAGCAGGTATCATTTTGGCATGCACCCCATGAATGTGCCAAAATGGCTGCCACTTGTGCATTTCTATACAGATTACATCAAGGAACTGTGAGCACCTTGAAAATGAGGGCTGCTTCTGCAAGGCTGCTACACAGCCCAAGGATACATAGTGTGCCATCCTTTCCCAACATGGAGCATGGAGATCTTCAAAAGTTAAGTGTGTAATGGATGATGGGTGTGTGGTGAGTAGGCCCAAAGTCTGTGGGGTCAAGAAGCAGGCTGAAGGGGAGGGGGCCATGGAGAGGACCATAGAGCCATTACAGATAATCTTTGACTTACACAATTGGGAGCAGAATTTCCTTTGCTACCATGTTAAGTGATTTCATGATCTTTCTTGCTACAGCTGTTAAGCAAATCCAGCTGTGACTTTGCTTGTCTGAAGCTTGGGAAAACAGGCACAGAATATGTATTGGAACAGGGAAGTCTGAATAGGAGGGCACTAATGGGTGCATGTGCAAGAGCAGGAAAGCTGGGGAAAGAAGGTGTGGGGTGTGAACAAGAGCAGGGAGGCCTGGGAAGGAGGGCCCTGGTAGCCACGTACATGTATATAAGCAGAGGAAGGCTAGGGAAAGAGGGTGTGAAGTGTAAGAGCAGGGAGACCTGGGAAGGATGACACTGGGGAACACATGTGAGCTAGTGAAGGGAGAAAGAAAGGGCATTGGTGGGTGTGTTTTAGTGAGCAAAGGGGGGAAGGAAAGTACGATGCAAGAGAGCAAAATGCAGGAGAGTGCATGGTGTGTGCAAACAAAGGAGGAAAGGAGGACGTGGTCTGTACAAGTGAGTGAAGAATGTCTGGGATAAATGGTCATAACTCAAAGATTGCCTGTAATGTTGATTAAAAAAAAATGTTTATATACACAACCTTTCTTTCACAAAGCTTGGACAGCCCTCATTTTTCCATGAATTCCAATTTTCTTCTGTGTTTAATATATGCTGTAAAAACAAAAATAATATCAGTAAGGAAAAGAGATTTTCAGAGACAGAAAATGAGAACTAGCAAAAAATGTAGCTTTTCTATCTTGCTGAACGGAAGTGTACCACTAAATGTAGAATAAATGTTAAATCATGAAATATGTAAAGATATTTTAAAAATTCAGAATTAGAAAAGAACCCAGTTTCAAGGATCTCAAAAGCATGAATTTATTTTTAACTGGTTGCTGTGAGTAGGAGACCTGGTGCCAAAGAGACCAGCTTTACTTTAGAGGAACTAGAGTCCAATTACAATTGATAGTGCTTATCTAAAGCCTGACAGCCAGTTTGGTGTAGCAGATAAGGCTTCAGGTTAGAAACTGGAAACCATGAATTCTAATCCCACTTTAGGCACAAAACCAGTTGGGTGATGCTGGACTAGACTTTTTCTCAGTCCTAGGAAAGAGGCAATGGCAAATCACTTCTGAAAAACCAATGCCAAGAAAACTGCAGGGATCTGACTGGGCAGTCTCTGAGAATTGAACATAATTGAACAGAAAAAAAGAAAACCCTAAATGTAATTGAAATTTTGAACAAAGCACTTACCTCTACCATTTTGGAGAACCTTTTTCCATCAGGTGGGTTTTCTGATAGAAGCTGCAATTAGAAAAGCCACAAAAATCCAAAGTTGCAGCAGAGCAGCTAAAAATGTGATGCTCAGCAATAAAGATAGAATATAATATGAAATGTGTTCAAAATAAAATGCATGAAATATTTATTCCTAAAAGCACTATTGTAAAATTAGATGTACAAGATGATTATTTAATCTGACCTGGTAAACTTGTTTTGTGGTAGCTTCAATCCACAGAGACTGTTCATCAGTCAGAATAAAGTTTGAACTAGGAAATAAGACACATATAAGTCAAAACATACACAGTGCATTTGATCCAGATTTTTCTTAAGCAGCAGCAGCAATAGCAGCAATTGAGCAGAGGTCCATACAAATACACTTATGAGGGAATTAGCAAGAAATTTTACTAATTTCTTTACTGCATCACAGTCAGGCAACACTCTTAAGTAAGTTTTAAGAGGTGTGGGTGAGGGAGAAATCAATGAAATTTGCTGCCTTCTTGCTATTGATAGAGGACTGAAGTCTATCTGTAGGAGGCATTTTGCTAAGTCTACTGAGAATTAGTTGGGTTTAAAAAAGACAGATTATATACTAGTAGCTTCTGTTTGTCTCTGAAAGACAAAAAATATAATGCTTGATGCAATTAAAACTAAGAAAATACTAACCTTACCGGTTTTAAGGGAACATATTTAAATATTTAATTTTAGGCTGAAGTAAACAAGTTTAATTAAATGTAGTTAAAAGACTTTACTAACTTACCTTTTAAACTTTACCTGTCCCTTTAAATACTGAAATAATATTAAATACTGCAATAGAATATGGCGGCGAAAATTGCTGTCACTCAACTGTAAATCCATTAACTATTAAAGAGAGAGAGAGAGAGACAGATAAACATACATTCTCCCAGTTTTCTGTTTTTAATAATACAAAAGTAAGTAAAATGAAATTAATGGGACAAGTACAATTAAAATGGAAACCACACAAGAAGTTTGCTGCTGTGTACTGGGTTTTGGAATCAATACTAGGTGCGTATATAAAAATATTAAATTTAAGTATGAAACTTAGATTAAAAAAAAAGAACTTTTCCTATCTTGATTTTAAAAGAATAATCAAATGTGAAAAGTCTCTTAACTGATTCTTAAAGGCCACAGTTGTACTTGTGTTAAGAAGCTCACTTTATTAATCTTATTTGTAAAAAAAAAAGTTACAATGTTATTATTTTTGTTTTGTATGAAATAGCCTTAGCTAAGTACACATTGCTGAATACCTGGGTGGGGCAAGCATAACTCCAGGGACACACCTGGCCATCACATTTATCAATAATCTTAATCTCAATCACATATTAATTTTGTAGCTAATGGTTTTTGAATAAAAAATTTTTTTTAATGCTTTCCCCAAAATGACAACTTCCTTCCAGGATGGTTTCTGCTTTGCAATATTAAATCCAATCAAAATAAGAGGGGTTCGTTTCTTAACAATCACTTCTTCAGCAACAGTTCACACCTACAATGGTACTTATAACCACTCCTCATATCTGTTGCTGTTGCAGCATCCATGCTTGCGATCCACACACTCAGCGACCCGCTCGCAATTGCAACATCCCACAGTCTCATGATTGCCATTCTTTCAGCCGCCAGCTTTCCTGCCAGCTTCCCACAAGCAAAGTCAACGGGAAACCTGCAGGTTGCAAATGATGACCACGCAATGTTGCACTTAAATGTTGTGGGATTTGGTTAATGAGGGCAACTGTTAAATACTGGACTGTTGTTTCTAAGCAGCACAATCACATGATGTTGTGCTTGAGGATCACATTGTTAAGCAACAGAAATTCCTGCCCCATGACTGTTAAATGAACACTTCCTGCACTTTCCTTCAGCATTTTTATTTCTTCATTGCTAGTTTAGAAATAATACATTCTACACCAAACGTCTCTGGAGATTCTCAGTCATCCAGGTCATGGTTGTCCCAAATGTCTGCTCTTTTCCTTCAACATTTCCTGAGAAACCCAGAGAGACTGCTAGCCAAGAGAAATAGCAAAACCCTAATAGGTGCAGGGAGTTCAGTAACAATCAGATATAATCCATCAATATTTTCTTGCCAACTGAAGTACTAATACAGAGGTAAGGAATAAGACAAAATTCCTCTTGCAGTAAAATCTACTTTTAGGGACAGGAAAAATATACCTTTTCACTTGTAAGAAATTTTGCAAAATAAACATGCTCTCCTCCAGTTTTCAGCTCTTCTAATTTTTTTCTTGATGCCTGAGTGTCATCCAACTTGTAGCTCTCAAAGACAGTTAATACCTCTTCTGAGTACTTTTAAAATAGATCACATAAAATGCAACAATCAAATTATAACCTCAGAACAGAAGTGAGATTTGATGAGATGCAAACGATGCTGGTCTACTCTCTTTTATTTCCATTACCCACTGTCCAAGAATGCATTTTACATACAAGTACATTAACAAATGATTTACAGTAAAAGAAGGCTAGAGAGCCATTACAGAGAAAATCCCCTCAAATAAATTGTCATTTGCACTGTGCTGTCTACAACTCTTAATTAATGTTTCTTCAATGCACTCTAAAATGTTTCTTCATAGGCACTGTATTAAGGCATAAAAGTTGTTGGGTGACTTTGGGCCAATTCCTTTCTTATAGCCCAACTCACATCAAATGGTTGTTGTGGGGAAAATAGGGGGCGGGAGAACTGGGTATGTTCAACCTTCTGGGTTATAAAAAATAACAATAATTCTTTTGCTTGGAATTTCAGAAGTAATATGTATTTATATGCCCACAAATGAAAATGAAATATAATAAGCACAATACCTTAAGAAATATTTTCCATGAGACCTTTTCATAGCATTGCACAGGATTTCTGAAGTAATCTTGAAGTGACCAAAATTTTCTGTACAGATTATAATCTATTGGAATGGAACTGACAAAAAAATATTTACATTATATACATTCATAAATATCTCTGGCTATTATTGAAAATAAATTTGGCAGTTTTATTATTTAAACACATATATACATACATTTGTTGTCCTATTGATATTACTTCAACACAGAAATGAGAACTTGTTCAATAGATAAACGTCTTTGGATCTGAATAAACATGGCCATGACCAATAATTTCCCCTATTTAATATGATTTTACTAGACTTTCATAAAAATGGTAATCTATACCAAATGTAAAAGTTATAGGCCATCTTTTTAACAGATATAATTCCAATAGATTTCATATATTTTATTTTATTTCATTTCACAACTGGGAATTTAAATTTATCTCTCCTTACCAACTTGTAGGGGCTTCATCATCTCCCATTTCACCTTCTTCCACTTCCATTCCTTCCTCTCTCTCCTCTGCATGCTAAAGTCACAGAATTAAAGTAACATTAATTTCCATTCTATCTACATGAGTAGAAAACTGTTCTACTCATTCAAAACAAAGCACTAATATTTTGTGCAGTTACTAATAGAGGAAGAAGCAAATTATATCATGATACTTATTTAAAATTGGAAATATAAATAATCAGTAATTTGCTGAAAGACTTCAGTGGTCTCTCAAACAGAACAGACCATGAGTATTTTTAGAATGAGCACTGAAATTGATTTCACAAATTGGAAAGTTACTTTTTCTTCTGCATCTCCACCAAAATTTGTTCCTTAAGCAACTGACATAATTCATGATTTTGATGCAATATAAATTAAATAACAGACTACGATGTCTAAAAGTGATTTTATGTCTAAAATCACTTCATGCTCCTTCTTTTGGGAGAATTACAGTCTGCTTATTATATCTATATTTTCCAAGTTTTCCATATTGTGTGGATAACAGAGAATGGAACACACGTCTGTCCTCCTGAGTTGACCGAGTCAAAAAGCTGCCAAGGAGGGGCAACAGAGGCGGTCCTTAAAGAGCTTTGACAGACTCGGTCCTATCAGTGAGCTGACGGGTTAACCCATTCCTGGAGGCTACATCTACCACTATGGAGAATTAAAAAAAAAAATTTACCTTCTGTCCAAGGGTGCTGTCTTGCTCACTGGTATTAAAAACTGTGATATTTTCCAAATTAAATTGACTTTGTAAATTAAGCCCTGTAGGGGGGAAAATCTGATCAGGCAAAATAATCTGAAATGATATTTGCAAATATCGTAGTTTTCTGTGCAGTTTATAAATAATCATACAATATTACAATTTTAAAAAATGCAGACAATGGTATTTAATTTTTTTTGGAGAGAAACGACCTGAATATGACAAATTACAGGCATAAAATGATATTGTAAAATTATGACCAATTTGGGCTTGAAATGTATGTGATGGGTTAATCTGTTCATTTTATCGCTGTTCATACTGTCACCTAAAAAATAAACTTACCTGACTTTTCTGAAAGCGGAAATAACCTGGCCAAGAAGAGCTGGATTCTTCCACAAAAGACTGTATTTTGTGATTTTGACAGTCTTCTTAAAAGATCTTAATGATATCAAAGAAAAACGTATTTACATTTCTAACATTTTAAAAATGTTACAGATAGATATGAATATAAATCAAACTGAAATAGACCATAAAATGTATAAAACGTTAAAATTAGAAGACAAATGTAAGAAATGTTAATGGACCGATCTAGAGCGATAATATAAATAGGAACTGTGTTTTCTATGTATGTGTATTTGTATGTCTTGTAATGGTTATTTGTATATAATTTAAAAATATACCAAAAAAATAAAAATAAAAATGTTACAGGGATAGACTCTGGTATTAAACAGACAGCAGTAAATATTTTCCACTAATACAATCATGCATTCTCTTTAATCTCCTGTTTATTTATTTATTTTCCACATGGAAAGAACTGAACTATCTGGAGTAACCTTTGAGCAAATATTCTAAAGACGATGGTGTTACTAAGTTGCATATGTATACAGTTCTATATCCTTTTCAGATAGATAAATTATTGTTCAAATAAAAATGCAGATATGTCAAGCAAAAAGAACTAAATAAATCAATACAGACAGTCCTCAACTTATGACAATTGAGTCCAAAATTTATGTTAAGTGATAAATTTGTTAAGTGAGTTTTACCCCATTTTACGATCTTTCTTGCCACGTTTGTTAAGTGAATCACTGCAGTTGTTAGGTTAATAATAGAGTTATTAAGTGAATCTGGCTTCTGCATTGACTTTGCTTGTCAGAAGGTCGCAAAAGGTGATCACATGACCCTGGAACATTGCAACCATCATAAATATGAGTCAGTTGCTAAGCATCTGAATTTTGATCACGTGACCATGGGGATACTGCAACGGTTGTAAGTGTGAAAAATGGTCATAAGTCACTTTTTTCAGTGACATTGTAACTTTGGTCACTAAATGAACTGTTATAAATTGAAGACTAACTGTAATATTTCATTACAGAGTTATATTATTAGATCTTGATCAATAACAGTAAGACATGAGTAGAGTTTTAACAAGCAGCATTGAGAATTATACTGAAGGCTGCATCTTCACACGCAATGCTAGGAAAAAGGCTACTCACCATTGCACATTCTCAGTAAATAATTCTTTCCCGCAGAGTAAAAGGTGTTCTAAAAAGAACATAAAATTCAACATGATATAATTAGTTGCTATTTAAAAAACAGTAATTTCAAAGCAGAATAAAAATAAAATGCATTAAGATTTTTTTAATTAAGAATAAAGCAATTTATCTTTTAATAAAATACAGAGCAGGAGTTGACATGCATCACACTGAGGTTATTCCAATGTTGTGCATCATGGGCAAAACATTATTAGCTCAAAACAATGGTTGAAAAACAGCAAATCAAATTATCTTCTTTTGATCAATCACGAAATCATATACTATCAATGGTATGAATGATCATAAAATAAGCCCAACCCTAACCTCACAGAACAAATCTATTCCAACAGTTAAAAAGACTTAAAAATAGTCTTATGCTAACTATGCATTTTTCTTTTTTAATCTAGCAAGCTATTATGCAAAATTTGGCTTTCTTTATGTCTCTGTGTCCGCATATTGGTGGATAGCAAAAAAGCGGATTGTGACAAATCATAAGATAATGAGAGAACCCGGATAATGAGAGAATGTGCTTCAGAAAACAGAATTTAGAAGAACACGTTCTTTTGATTCAACCTCCCCAGAAATGCAAAGGCAAATTCTTTTCTTACAAGGAATTCTGTTCTTCCTGAGTAAGGTATTTTACCAATAGGAATAACTTAATTTAAGATGAAGAAAGAGCACTTTGTAAGACTTATATCTAATTCACATTCCCAGCAGTTTTATTTCCGGGGAGATAGTCCTTTGGTATCTTTGAATACCAAATATCATTTGTGGTTTTAAATACTAAATTGAATACTTTACACTAAGCTAAAAAGGCTGATAAAGTACCACAGCAAGTTACAAGTATGTTTTAATCCATGAACCAAAAAAATCTCGTTACATTTTTAATCATAATTCTGAGTTCATCCTAGTCCACTTACAACTATCCAAGAACTTCTCTAAGTTATTTGCTAGTAAAATATACAATATTAATGAAAGTCACTCTAAACAACCATTCTGGGTTAAAAATCCCAAAAATGTTGGATTTAGGAATGGTATTAAAGCGGTGCAGCCAGTGCAGTTACAAGTAATCTCTGGCTAGTGGACTTAATAAAGCTTATGAATGTTCTCAACTTTTATCTCATTTTTTTCAGAATCCCATTCAGTGCTTGGTTCTTCAGAATTTGCACTTCTTTCCTTCAATTGACAAATGATACGATTAAATACTTAATCATTTAATACAGACTGATCAATCTGTATTATTCCAAACAGCGTATGTTTGTTTTACATAATTCTTGCATGCTAACCATATTATTCACCTATTAATCTATTACAAAAATGAACTTTGAAAACTTAACGAACTCCATGATACTTACCGATTTCCATGTGGTAACGTTTTTTTCCACAAAGGTGAAAATTCTGTCACACTGATCCAAAGGAAGGCAATCCAAAACATCTCCCAAGAGCACAAAAGGGGTTGATGCAGTACAAATACCTTCATGGGAGAGAATCTGTTTATATGTCTGCCAAAATGATTTCTCTTTATAAAAAGTAACAATGGACATTTTTTCAATAATCTTGCTAGTTGCCAATAATAATAGACTTTGATTTTTATTGTTTATTATAAACTGTCTTTTAAAATGTTGTAAAAGTAGTCCTTGATTTACAATTATTCATTCATCACCCATTCAAACTTACAGTGTTGAAAAGATGGACTTTATGACCCATGCTCAAAGTTATGGCCGCTATAGCACCCTGTGGCCATGTGATCAAAATTGCTGACACAGGTGAGGTGCTTAGTAGCCCACCTTCACTTACGTCTACTGCTGCAACTCCTACCTATTCTCTCCCATCTATGCCCTTTTAGCTGCTCTGCACAGTGGCACTCATCAGCAGCAGTACCAGGGCTGTGGCTGAATTTGAAGCAGTAGGGAGCCTTCAGCAGTTTTACCCAGCTGCCATCAGTCACAGGATTTTACTTTAGCTCCAGTGCTGCCACTGAGAAACGGTGCCTTAAGCCCACAGCCAGCCATGCTCGCTTGCGTTCATGTTGCATGCACCAAGGCCCTTCTGGATTGAAAGACTTAGCCACTGACATCACTGTTGCCCAGGGAACAACCGATTAGGTGCTCCTTTCATGTCCCTGTTTCTGTGACCACCAAAGTGGTATCTGTTTATCTACTTGCAACTGCACACTTTTGAACTATTAGGTCTGCATGAACTGGAGTGAATGACGGTAGATCACCCCACAATGCTGTAGCCCTCAGTCCTCAAATGGTGCCATGCTAGCATCATTGCACCAAAGTGTCAAGTTTGCTTAAGGCCCCAGGCTTCTACTTCAGACCCAGACCTAGCGCTACCATTGACGAGTGCAGGGCTGTCCAAAGGGCATAGATTGGGGTGGAAATAGGCAGGTGACTTACTTCAGTCATTAAGTGCTGCTAGGGTGGGTGGGGCAGTTGTGGCTTTGTACTACATTACAGAACCCTACAGCACCACACTTGTATGCAATGTGTGCCACGCCTTCCACGGCTTCCCCCACTCCCTTGCAACATCCCAAAGGCCTTATTTGAGACTCCCTTTAACAACCTATGATTCTTGGTTAACAATGCCAAGATTATGGTCACTAAATGGTGCATTCACGTGACAACTCGCTTTATGACCACACTGCTTAATGATTGAAATTCCATTCCCAATTGTGGTTGTAATTCATTTTTATAAGTAATTCTTATAGCTAAGTAAAGCTATAGTAAAGCTGATGAACATTGCTCTGATTGTAGCTGCAGGTCAGTAGCTTTAGCCATACACTTTAGCTTGCCACTTTAAGACAAGTTATAAAGACATTATTTATAATCTGCAGAATTAGAAAAAACAAATTCCCCTAAAATGTTAAAGAAACCTAACGTCCATGGCTAATGCTACTGAACTGCAGTTGCAATCTGAGCTGTGTTCATTAGACTGTAATTTTATTTACAGTAATGGAAGCAATTAACCTGTAATCCTAGATTCAACAAATTCATTCAAACGCAGGAGTTAATTTACACTCTGGATTGTTAGAAGCCAAAGTAGGAAGATATATATTTTAAATATTCCCCCATGCTAGCAGTGGCTACCTCAATTTGTACATTTGTTACCATTCATTGTGATTGGAATTATAGGATTAAACTATACTTCCTAATAATTTAATCAGTAGAAAACACTACAGGAACATTGACTGTTCAGCTGTGATGCTAAAGATGTTACCATCAATACCTACATTTTCTGTGTAACATTTGATTAATGGATCATATAAATGCATCCCTCACATTGAATTTAATTTAGTGGCATTATCAAGTATAATAAAAGTAATATAAATAATATGAAGCAGTTTTAATACACATTCTAGTCATGACTTTTGATTTCAAAGCACTTACAAAGAAAAATAGACTCACCTTCTATGACCCCATTAATGACAAGTGAAATGATAGCCAAGACATTTTCACAAGAAGTTTTATTTATCTAAACAAAATATAAAAATAGCCATCAAGAGTGGAACCATATGGAACAGAATACAGTGCATTTATCTTTATGGACTGCATTGAAAAGTTGCTATCTATTTCCTTTGTGGTTTTCACACATTCATGGGAAAAAAGTGTTTTATTTCCAGAAGTAAAGGTGGTGAGAAATCTTAGGGTCATGTTGGAGTATAGACTAGATTTTCATAACAAATCTCATGAATTTTTCACTCTTAATGGGATTAATGATATCATTAATGGGATTAATAATAAGAATAAAACAGTTTAATTACTTATCTTGCTCATTACATACTGATAGTCCTTGTTTAGCAACAATTGGAACCAGAAATTCAGCTGCTAAGTGAAAAATTGTTTATAATTTTACCTCAGCTTTCTTTTGCTTTACATGATAGAAACTTATGATTCCAAATCATGTAATCTCAAACAATGGAGAAAGTTTCCAGAACTCAACTCAAGAGGAAGTTGGGTAAAAGGGCAAATCTTATAGCCCCTTTCCCCAACTCCACTCCCCTTGTGAAATACCCCAGATCTGAGATAAGATAGGAAATAAAGTTTGTATTTTATATTTACATTTATTGGAGAGGAAGGATTATAAGAGATTAACCGGACACATAATAGAAAATATACATTGAAAAGAATGTACTGTGCTAGTTGTTTACCTAGCACACTGGCATTTAGGAGACAAAAAAAAAAAAGGAAAAGTGTGAAACTGATTAAGGTTTTGTCAATTAGAAGTAGCAGCTGCCAGCCAGCTAATTAAGGTCACAGAGCTGAGTTTGTTAACTTCCCCTTAGGGAAGTGCTGTTGAAAAAAAAGAGATTGCTTGTTTAGGCATTGTCTCCATTCTATGAGGGGAGAAAAGAAAATAATAGGTCGGGCAAAAGACAACACAAAGGGAATGTAATGGCAAATATATGACTGAGACAAAGACACTGAGGTCATAAATGCAGGCATTGGTCACAAATGACTGTGTTGAAAAAATAAATAACTTCAAATTGTTACTGCCTAAGGCAATCACTATGCAAGGTCTACTTGTATAACATTCTTGATTCCAACTCTAATTTCATGCAAAGTAAATAACATGTATAAACAGTATTTCTTTGGGCCATAGAATCTGTGCAACTAAATATTCCGAAGCCAAGACCCTTCTATGTATAAAGATATGCATTTAGAGATGTTCTCAACTTGGCTAAAGAAATGGAAAGGTCACAAGTGAAGCAATGTTAAGCTGCTTCATCAGTTTGACACAATATAGTCTAATAGAATTTAAGGCTTACTGTAATATAAATGCACGAAACTTATTGATTTAGGAACAAAATACATTGTTCCTTCTCTGTACACCGCTCAACTCCCTCATGGTCATGTAGTTTCAGAGTTGATTCAAAAGCTGCAGAGGTAGATCTCTTGAATTAGACATAATCTGAAGTGTTCTGGACATTCAATCTTGTTTTGAGACCAGACCACACCCGCACTTCTGGAGGTTTACTTCCAGAAACTGAAAAATTATAAAATTATATATATATGGTTTAGAATAACATCACTCAAGATATTCAATTAACTTTCACATACTATCAAAAACTACTCACAATTTCTTCTTCCAGAGCAACTCGAAAAGCTTGATCCAGTGTTAACTTTTTTTCATTTTCACTAGAAATATATAAAAATATTAGATTTCTTTGCTAAAACTTTCAATTTCAATAAAATACCATAATTTTTTTGTTATGATAACAAATAAAATTGAAATTTACCTTCCAGGTACCTGGCTGAATGCATTCAATAAAGGTTTAATGGTTTTGTTTTTGAGTGCATCTCGAGTACAATTCTAAGATAAAAATATGAAATAACTTATTTGATACCAGATATTAAAGCAATATGTTTTAGAAAATCTACATCTAAAGTTACATTTGAAAATGTAATTCAAGATGACATAAATATTGCTCTCCCAGGACTTACCACACCTCAAACTATAGAAAGTGTTCCATTTTTTTATTGTTCAGCATATTTCTAAACACACACTAGATACTATTTTCTGTTAAGATTCTGTAATCCTCAAACAGTTTAGGACATAGACTGAATTATACCCAACAAAAATGATGACAGACTGCACTCCTGTTATGCATGGACAAGTCAAGAGCCTTCATTTATTATTTTACAATATCAAAACACTCCAGTTTTAGAACCTGTGTGATGCTGTAAAATAATAAGGCTTCTCATCATATCTAAGCAGAACAGAAGTGCAATCTGTCATCAGTCCAGTTGTCTGTACAATGATGGCTTGTATATCAAAAGCTCAACACTTATCAGAACTTTCTTCCAGGGTTGGAACTCTCTTTTTATGGCCTTTGTGTTGCAGCTGAGTATTGCACAAGGTGAGTTAGCCAAGGGCAAAGTGTTCTTACCTTTCCCCAACTTCCAAGAGCAACTCTATCAACTACTTCTTGGGGATGTCATACTGGGCTGAGAGATTAAGATGTGTAGTCTTAGAATAGACATCTATTCTAAGCATCACTTCCAATCCTGGAAGAGCACCTTGTGATGGGAAGCAAAGCTTAGTTAGGCTGAACAGGAATGAATACACCTCCTCCTCAAATTGCCAATGAATCCCTGGGCATCCCTTCTCACCATTTTTATTTTCTGAAGTAACATAATTACAGTGATAGGTCTGCAAACTGATCAAATATAAATGTGCTGCATTGATTGTTGTAATTTAGATACGATATAAATTATAAAGATATAAGGGCTCCTTGGTGCTCTCTGAGCTTGCTTGTTTTCTTGCAGACATTTCGTTGCCCTAACTAGGTAACATTATCAGTGCATAAAGATATAAACACAGTAATTATACAAAAAATTTGAGTTTTACAGTAGCCCTCTCACTCACAAAAGCATCAAAATCTTATTATGTAGCACCAAAAAATTCCATGTTATACCAAGACAATACCACCACGTAATGGGTTACTAAGCAAAAACAAAACAAAACTTTGCAACGTTGCTCATTAATAGAAGTCGGATCATTCTTTGACCGATTTACACACTAGTTTAAGTTCATAAACTCCAGGGTGCACGACTAGTCATCTTAGGACGATCAAAACCGCGGCACCAAGCGCCTAAAAGAGTGCAAAGGCGGTCCGCCAGAGAGAGAGAGAGAATTATCTCCATTCTGAACGCGGGACGAGGACCCGAAAGCCACCGATGCCAGTCTGAAGTCGACAGAGAAGCACGCAAAGGACGCGAGAAGCGGGACTGAGCCCATCCGTACTCGCGCTCCATCTGAAATCCAGTCGGGAGGTCTCTCGCCTCACCCGACTTCAGACTCCCACTTACTATGAAACGCAACCGCGCCTCCGGCAAGCTGAAGAGCGTCGGCGGCGACATACTTGCTCCTGACAGACTCCACCGGTGACGCATTCCATTGATGTCATCCCACGGCGCTCGGAGAGGATTCTATTAGGCGCGCGACCGCCCCTTGTGCCCGACGTAGTCCCCGACGTACACTGGGGTCCTCTGGAGCGGAAGCGGCCGGTGTTTTAAACGCTAGCGTGCCGGCTGGGGGAATTCTGGGACTTGAAGTCCAGGCTTCTTCAAGTTGCCAAAGTTAAGAATCTCTGCTTTAACATATTGTCATTTTTCTACAGCAGGTCGGCCTGTTTCTGGACGGAGGGAGTTATTCATAGAAGTAAGTTAAATATATATTTATTATATATTTATTTTATTATGTTTATTTTTTATTATTTAATTATTATTTAATTATTTATTATTTTTTCTAAATCGCTGTTAGTTAATAACAAAGATTAGGTAAATGTTTATTGCGTTTTGTGAAAATGTGTGGCCAATGTTATGTTGAAGGAAGTTAGCACCTATCCACCCCTCTCCTAGAAATATCCTGGGAAATATTAAAGGAGGCAGAATATTATATTTCCTTGAATGGGAAATGGA
>JANHFT010003420.1:67952-81901 GCA_032467955.1 Pseudoxenodon macrops
GTTGTTAAGTGAGTTTCACCACATATTACAAGTTGGCCATGCCCACCCGGTCACCTGACCACCAAGCCACGCCCACCCGAAGACACACCCATATGACCATCAAGCCACACCCACAAAATAAGCCACACCCACAGAACCAGTAGGAAAAATTTTAGATTTCACCCCTGAACCCACCCCTGTCTGGCATGCAGGCCATAGGTTCGCCATCACAGATCTAGGGGGAATCTATTCCTAATGTTCTACCATTGGGAAATAAAGGGAGCTGAAACATTGAGACTGTTTGTTGGTTGCAACACCCATACCCTGGAAAAGCGTCTCTGTAAAGTTCAGTCTGGAACCATCGTCTGGTTCATTAAAGGATGAAAAATAGAGTTGTTCTGGGGCATCTTTTAATTTTTTCAAGGCAGTCTTTTATTTCTGTAAATGTTTTAAATTTGCCAAATTAATTATGGTGGATACAAAAGTAAAAATAAATAAATTGGGTAGATTAAATAGTTCCATGATAATACCTGCAGGACATCCTCGTTCTCCTTCCATCTTCATATAGCCAGGGCAGCACTCATATAAAACCGTTCTGCAGAATACCAATGCAAGATTATTTTATCTTCCTAGGTCTTAATATTTATTTAGTATCACTTTTAATGTAAACGTATTTGAAGTGGATTAGAAGAATTATATAGAATATATAAATATATAGAATTTATAAAATATATAAAAACAAAATGCACAATACAAAAACTATATTAAAGTAACAATAAGAACAGATGCATTAAAAGTCTGCAATCAGAGTAAAAGCTAGGAACAAGAAAGATACAGAGTAAAATTAAAAAAGGGATCCTGGATTTCCACAAGGAGGATAATTAATCATTACTGAAAACCCTGTATCTGAAATCACAATAATTTATATTGTGCATTTAATTTTCTACAGAGATGCGCTCTAAGAATTATAGCAAAGCCAGTTTTTAGTACTTAAGGAGCCTTATTTTACCATTTATTAAATAACATTTTGTTCTTTTATTACTTAATTGTTCAGTATTCCTTCAGTACTCTGATTATGTTCAGGACCATATCCTTGAACAAAAGAACCTCCTAAATTCCAATAGTTATCCTCCTTGCATATTTGTACCCTATAACTATCATTACGTGTTGCACCTTATCATTCTTGACAAATGTATCTTGTATTTTTATGTATACTGAGAGCATATGCACGAAAGACAAATACCTTGTGTGTCCAATCACACATGGCCCATAAAAAATTATATTCTATTCTATTCTATTCTTGAGGAAAGGCAAAACAAATGCACTTAAATTTATATGCAAAAACATTTTAATTAGTGGTCTCATTGTCTGGTGAAATCAACTTGATTTTTTATGGCAAGATGAAAGGACTGTTGGAATATTTGTAAAAGGCAAAGATATTTGCCTTTTATTTATTTTCCTGGTATAAGACTGTTTTGTTCAATTTGCTTCTGTCTAATAGAGTTACTGTATAGCATTATCATGCCAGTAGGTGTCAGAGCTAACACAGAAAATAAAGGTGTGTTGTTGTTTGTCTTATTTTGTTTTCCAGCTTTTCACTAGGGCACTGGTGCTTGAGGTATTTCAACTGCAACTTGCTTTCCTGCTAAACAAATTAGAATTTGTGTTGGTGCAGCAATTAAATGTAACCAATGCATTCAGAGAATTGGTGGAGGCAGAAATGCCAGGGCTATTTTAAACAGCAACTGTATTATTGTTAATGTTTTTTTAGCAATGATACACATGCTGTCTTTTCCTATATTATTCTGAATGAAAATCAAATTGACTAGGCATATTTCCTCCCATATTTTATAACTTATTTTTCACTATTATTACATTTTTAAAATTTGCTCATACAGACAAGACTAATTCTAAGTGTTTCCATTCGCTACTCATTTCTTGATTCATTTTCTGCTTTGCTCCACTTATTTATGTGTGATCAACAGGCAAGAACATCCCTTGGGTAATAAGTGTTTTAAATTTGAAGGAACCGCTAAAAAATGCTTATACAGAAAAACTTTATGAAAATTAGTGTGTGAAAAATCCAAACTCTGAATAGATTACACACAATGTTACTTTGCCAAATTTACTAAAAAAAAAAACTTTTAAACTTCATATGCTTAGCTTGGCTAAAAGAGAATAGTATGACAGCATCAGCAAGTAGAAAACTTTGTAAACAGTGTTGTTTCCAATAGCAACACTTTTCAAACCAGAAGTATTTCATTTCATTTTTATTGAACATTAAAAGTCAGCAATACGAAAGAGAACATTAATATGACAATCACTTTATAGGGGAGATGGGTGGCATAAAGATTTAATGAGAAATAATAACAAAGAGACCTTTGTCCCCTGCTACAATACTTTTAGACAGTTACATCTAGTCTGTATGCTACCCATATGCTCTTTAGAAAATGATCTTTATTCCTGTATTTACTGATTGGAAATTTGACAGCAAACGTATTTTTCCATCCATCAAGCTTAATGTTAATTGTGACCCATTTCAAATTTTTATTTCCTGCTTAGATTATCAGTGTCAATATCAAAGAGTAAATATTTACTCTTTAATCAAAACCAGTCATATTTTTAAAAGTCAAACCATTGATTACTTAATGTATTTTGGTTGCTGAAAATTAGAACATTTTACTTCATTTCTTTCTGTCAGGACTCTGCATCCAAGAATCTGTTTTTAACTCTTTTTCTCATACACTGATCAGATTGCCTGATTACTGGTTATTTTTAAAGAGCCTGAGAGGGACTAGCATACAGAATTGTGTATATTTCCAAAGAAATGTTTTGAGCAGTTGAAGCATAAGCCACGTTTTAAAAACAAACCTCCCATTGATTGTTTGAATTGTACAATATAGTGATGAGAAAAAGCTTCTCATATTGGTATTAGAAAAAAATGTATCAGCAGGAATGGAGGCAAAATTGCAGTTGTGATGATCTCTGGCAAGAATGTGATGGGGTGTCGGACTCTCCTGGTACTGCAGCCTTCTTTCAGCAGCCTTCCATGCAGAGGTGGGTTCCTAATGGTTTGGTCCAGTTCTACCCAGCCCTTAATAATTTATCAGCCTGGTTCAGTAGAACCATTAGCAACCCGGGCCTGCCACGTCCCTGAGCTGGTTCTTTTGGTGACAGCGCCATATTGGATTAAAGCACACACAGCGCGCATGCAGCCGCAGTGTGCCCTTGAGCAAACTGGCAGTAAGAAGATTTAAAAGCCACCTCTGCTTCAATACCATAGTTATGGTATCCTCCTGACCTGCCTCAAGAGGATTAGGAATGGTGGGGAGCACAGGTTTGCTCCTAAAGGCGTGGTTCCAGTAGATGATGATTATGATGGAGAAGAGATTGAATTTTGGGTTCCTGTATTTATTTAATTTATTTGCCACCCATCTCATTGTACACATTTATTGTTAGGTGGATGATAAGGCTAGGATGACCAGCAGCAAGATATTTTTCATTACAGTGTTAATAGGAGCATGATTGGAAGACATGAAAGGTTGGCAATAGGCCAGGTTGGTAGACAGTATTTAATTTTAAAGGCAAAGATTTAACACCTTAAGAATTCAGTTTTTTTTAACTTTTTAGTAAATATGGTTGCCGAAAACTGATTGTCCAGAACTGCTACTTAAGACAGAATGAACTGTTAAAATGTGTGGACATTAATACACGATTACTGCAAGATAAATTCATGACTAAATGTACTCTACTTGTAGTTTACCCATCAGCAAAACAACTTCCTGTCAAAAATTGAGATAAGAAATAGGGCACAGCATGGCTGGAGAACCAACGCAAGTGTTATAAGCAACATTCCTATATTATATTATTATTGCCACACTAGCAAATTTCAATTTATACAATGATTACACAAATGGAACATTTAGGCAAGTAAAAATGTTCTGTTTTTAAAAACAGAATGTCTTCGAGTTATTTATCATATAAATTGGCAAGCCAAATTCATTGCAAAATTACAAACAGATTCCTGAAACCCCTTAAGTCATTTCCTTTTGGGCATAGAAAGAATGATTACTCCCACTCCCACATTACTTAGTGTAAGGCATTTTCATGCTTCATTCTAGTCACTACATAAACAAACCCAAACACAATGTTCTCAGTAACACTAGAATAAATATCCTTAGGTTTCATTGTTGTTGTTAGGTCAACTGCATATTGGACCCTGCTCAAAAAAGCAAAGTGTTGATTTGTCCAAATACTTATGTGCCATAGTTAGTGAAATCTGTTCAACGGCATTGCCAGAAATGATGCTGCATGATTTAAAGTCTCATTATTCCCAAACTGCTCAGTAACAGAGCCCAATGATACTAAGAATACCATAAGCAGCTACTTCAGGAGCCAAGAAAATGTGTTTCTCTGAGGTATGTCCTATGTTTATTTTAATAAAATCAAGACAATATGCAGTGATCAGTACAAAAAAAACCTCGCTAACACGTACTAATTTTCAAAATCCTAAATTGACTTTCCGTGCCATCATAGGTACTATGATAACTATTTATATCTATACTTCTACCTCAGGAAGATGGATGGGCAGCCTGTTCCATAAACACACACACACACACACCAGCAATATCCCCATATTAGGGAGGAAGGGTTGGCTGAGAGAGTGATTAGTCCAGTGTGAGTTTCTATAGAGGAAGATTAGAACCTAGGTCTTTCCTTTCCTAATCTGATACATGACCCACTGCATTCCACTGGCTTTACAAGACTGGTGGCTTTGGACATCAGTGTTATAACTTGGTGAGGATCCAATTAATACCTGCTTTAAAAACAGAGTAAGAAGTAATGTGTGAACACAGATTTAAAAAGTTTCCAGTCAGAACTTTCATGTATTCGTGTTCAGATATGAAATGCCGACACTATATAGGAAAGTTTCAGGTCGACTTTGGAATGTGTATGTATAATTTATAAAAGGTGAAAGAATGCCATCTCGTCTGTGTATTGTTTTTCTCATGCTGATCTAATTGCCTGATAAATTATTTAGTCAGTAACTCATAAGATTAACCTAGTTTTTTAATAAAATAAAAAGTCATATTTTTCTAAGCAACCACTTAAGGCAGTTTGAGTATCAGGAAGAGAAGCACAGCTTCAAAAGAAATACAGTACATTAGTAAACGAGAAGTTATGATTAACTTGTTTCTTAGAATACAAATGATACTATCCTTTTAAAACATTTCTTATATTCTTTTTTAAAATTGAAGACTCTCATTTTTCTTATAGATATCATACCTATTTAGGAAGTTTGTTACCATTTCATTTCATAAACCTGAACCATGAAGCTTAATTTATTATTTTGCGACGCTTTGAAGTGGCATCAGTACTGAACAAAGTGACTTATAACTATGGTAGTCCTTGTATTTATAACTCTTGCAGAATCCCCACAGTCACCTGTTCAAAATTCAGGTGCTTGGCAACTGGTGTGTGTTTACAACAGCTGCAGCATCCTAGGATGATGTGATCACCATTTGTGATCTCCTCAGCTAACTTCTGACAAACACAGCCATTGGATGAATTTGGATTTGCTCAATAGCAATAGCACTTAGACTTATATACCCCTTCATAATGCTTTACAGTCCTCCCTGAGTCAGCCTATTGCCCCAACAATCTGGGTCCTCAGTTTACTGACCTCAGAAGGATGGAAAGTTGAATCAATCTTGAGCTGGAGAGAATCGAACTCCTGGCAGTGGGCAAAATTAGCAATGCAATACTGCATTCTAACCACTGCGCCACCCCAGCTCCTAATAACATTACATTCATTTAACAGCTACAATCATTTATTTAACAACTGTGGCAAAAAAAAAAGACATAAAATCCTATGTGACTCATTTAACAGCCACCTTCCTTAGCAATGGAAATTCTGGTGCTGATTGTGATCGTACATCGAGGTTAACTGCGCATACAAACTGCAATTTTAAAGTTAGCTGCACATTATTACAAAAATGTGTGTAGGTGGGAAATGACTGACAAATTTGACGAGTTTCCAAGACGAACTGCTTTTCCTCTCAGCAAGATGCCTCTGATGGGAAGATGTCATTAGATTCATAGCACCCTGCTTTCAAACTGTGAGAGGGGTTGTTGTTTTTTTTACTGCCAAACACATTACTGAATATTTTCCACAGACATCATGGAACTCTTTGCACATTCCAGATGCACACAATTGATATATTTTGCCCATTCGTTTGTAATTAGGTGCAGTCATATGTGCTGATTATAGCTGTGAGTGATAAAGCATTCCAGGCAGAGAGTGAAGTGGCTGCCAGCAATGAGACAGCATATTTTAACTTTTTATTGTGTGTAGCACAACACCAAAGCTGCTTGGTATAGGAAACCCTCACTGCAAAAAAATGCTTTTTCTCTGCCAGTCCTTAGTAGATTAACAACCTTTACTTTTCTTACGGAGCTTCTTCTGGGAAGAGTTTCTTACAACTTTTAAAATGGCAAAAGTTAAGAAGGAAAACAGTTGTCATCTGCAGAGACAAACTTTTCAGAGGTTATAAATCTGTTTAAAAATTCTCTACCCATCAGGAATGGCAGCTTTATTTCTACCTGAAAACACTTGTAATCTTAAAAGCCTTGTTAAGAGGATATTTTTCAGCAGGAGGGGGCAAGTATGAAATGTCATGAGCAATCGCATTCCTCAATAATATTGGGAAGGGAAGCATGGATGCTGCTGCTAAGCGGCAATGTTTGCATGGAACAGCAGTTTTAAGTTGAGAAAAGGTGAGAGCAATAGAAGCCATTCAGGCAGAGGACTTGAAAACAAAACAGTGGTTGAGCTTGGAACTTAGATGGGAAAGTTCTACTTAACTCTTACTCTCCTATTTGGTAAACAGTTTAAACAGTTCACTTACTGACCACAAAGTAACAACAGCACCAGTGATGGGTTTCTATTGGTTTGCCCCAGTTCGGGCAAACCGGTAACGGCGGTGGCAGGAGGCTCTGCCCGGACGTCATCATGGATGCTCTGTGCGTGCGCACATCTGTGCATGCGTGCGTGTCCATCTCCGAACTCGTAGCAAAGGTAAGTGAAACCCACCACTGAACAGCACTGAAAAAAGTGACTCATGACCGGTTTTCACACTTTCCTTGCATCATCTCCATGGTCATCTGATCAAAATTGAAATGCATGGTCTATATACAGATACTCCTCGACTTAACAATCACAACTGAGCCCAAAATTTACGTTGCTAAGGGAGACGCTTGTTGAGTGAGTTTTGCCCCATTTTACAACCTTTCTTGCCACAGTTAAGTGAGTGACTGCAGTTACTAGGTTAGTATCACGGCTGTTAAGTGAATCTGGTTTCTCCGTTGACTGTCTGAAAGTCACAAAAGGGGGTCACGTTATCCTGGGACACTGCAACTGTCATAAATATGAGTCAGTTTTCAAGCATTTTAATTTTGGTCACGTGATCATGGCGATAACGCAACATTCATAAGTGTGAAATCCGGTCATAAACCACTTTTTTCAGTGCTGTCATTACTTTGAACAGTCACTAAGTGAACTGTTGTAAGTCGAGGACTACGTGTATATACTTTCAATTTTTTTAAATGATTGTTCATAAACAATCACTACTAAGACCTCAGGATGCCATATTTAGGAAGAGTCTGGTAATGCCTTTTTAATCAGATGTTAGCAAGAGATACAAGTTTTTACTAAATCAGACGCATGGAATAGCTAAATTAGTGCAGAAGGTGCCTGAGGGAAGGTATTGTGAAGATGCAGATTATATACGAGACAGAATGAGACCTTCTGAGTTTGAAATCTGTTGGCATGTGTGAATTCAGCAGTCTTTCAAGTTTCTTTTTTTCTTTTGACCTTTTCCCTTTAAAAATGGCTATTTTGAAATCTCTAATGGGTCTAAGATTGACATCAGAACTCAAAATAACAAATAGCTACTTGGAAAAAAGAAAAAGCCACATATATCAAGTCATCTGCCTCTACATATATGATCGTTCATGAACAATTAACATGAAATATGATTATCTTTTTTGAAGCTGTTATTTTAAATCTTCATACATATGATCTGCATTTGCACAGGAAGCCTTTGTACATACAGTTTACCTTGATGTAGTTGCATTGCTTTTTTCTTGTTATATTTTAATATTTTTCTATGTTCTACATACACAAACACATATTCTTTTTTTCAGAATAAGAATAAGTTCTATAAGAAGTCATCTTGCAAGGTTATCTGAAATGAGTTTGAGCCTGTTGGTCCTAATTAAGCAAACAAGACACTTTGAAACCATCTATGTTTTGTATTTCAGGCGGGCTGAATCAGAGTAGTTAGTAATCAGTGGTTCCTTGGGAGAAACAGTGGTGAGTCTTCCTTTGAGCAGAGTAGTAGTATGCTCTTTCCCCAAAGCCTTATTGTTATTCCAATTGGAGGAAGTTGATCTCTAGAGTTCTCCACTGTGGGGGTGCAACAAATCTCATTATGTTTACCATAATGATTTCATCTCATTTTAAAGATCCTTTTATAATCTGACTCAGGGGACATATAGCACTGTCTCTGTCTTCAGGATCCATCTTTGTTTCTGGCCAGGACAGAACTCCAGCATGCGGAATTGACTCATAATCTACCATAGATATCTATTTATATTCAAAGTTCCTGCTCAAAGAGCATGTGGCAATCAAGAGGTTTTTACCCACTTCCAGCTTGTCTCTCTTTTTTATGGCAATTTCTGGGTCAGTAAGCTATGCTAAGGGACTTTGTCACCATGTCTTTTAGTATTGCAATGTACTCTACCTTGGGCTACACTTAGAGATCACAAACTTTAACTGGTCTACAATGTTATGACTTAAGTAATGTCAGGAAAAACTTGATTTATCTATGCTGCTTCACCTACATTTAGAGAGCTGCATTGTTTGCTATTTAATTGCTGCCCACATTTCAAAATGCTAGATATCACCTTTAAAGTCACATATGACTCAAGAGCTGGCTATGTATGAGACCATCTAATCCAGGGCTGTTAAACTCACGCCCGCAGGCCAGATGTGTCATGCGCTGGCCACGCCCACGCTCGGTTTAACGAAGGAAAAAAAAGTTGTGATATGTCATGCGATGTTGCTGTGACGCTGCGAGTTTGACACCCCTGACCTAAGCCAAGTATCAAACTCCCCCCAAAATGATTGCTCTGGGTGTCAATCTCTAAGGTCCATTGTGATTGGGGAATAGAGGGGCAGATCTTCTCTGTCACTGCTCCCCTTCTCTAAAACAACATACAGTATGTCTGAGATTAGAGCCCTACCCTTGCTATGGCTCTTAAGGACCATTAGGATCCGATGCTTCTAAAGGGCCTCTGACAGTCTGATAGGAATATTTCTTTGTCCTTGAGAGAGGTATTTGTCACTTTTGTTTTGACTGTCCCTTAGTGGCTATTTTATTATTTTAACCATTTTGCTGGACATTGGCATTTAAGTGGCTTTGAGCCTTCTGTGACAGGAGCAACACATAAGTATCAGCAAATAAATAACTCACCCAATATCTAGTTTCAAACTAATTGAGAATTTGCTTTGGTACCAGTGAAGGAGATACAGAAGGGTGTTAGGGACAGAAAGAAATGGTTTGTATATTATTTAACTGAACAGAACAGATCACAGCAACAAATTATCCTAATGTGAAAAACACATTTCAGAGGAAAAGTTACGTATTCATCGTTTCTATATTCTGAGTTTACCAACATTCTTTTTAGGTATCCAGTTGTGTCCAGATCTACGGCAGAATGATTACAGATACTTATCTTAAATATAAATGTTCACAAACAATCATAGTATCAATTTTACATACAAAAAAATAATGTAAATACTATTTATATCAACAGGTGACTTGCCTTTTATTTTCAGTGTAATTTTATGTTAAGCACAAACCACTGTTGAACATTGTAGAAGTACAGAAAGTATTGTAGTATTGTAGCATTTTTGCCTGCTGATCCACCAAATTAGATAATGCATGCAAATATGTACTGAACTCTTTCCAGAAGTAGGTTCCTACCGGTTCTATCCGGTTCTATAGAATCGTTAGTAATCATGGTGACGTCAGAAGCTAGTTTTTGATTGCTGCGCGCACACACACAGCGTGACCCTGAGTGAACCGGCAGCAAAAATATCCAGAACCCACCCCTGGCTCTTTCCCAATGCCTTGGATTTTATTTCCCCCCGTCTTTTCTTCAGAGCAATGTCTTATTGACAAACAACAGGAAGGCAACCGTGGCATGGAATAGTTAACCATTTTCTGACAAGTTCTTTCCCATGTGGAAGAAAAAGCTGCAATTTGGAGGCGTTAAACTGGAGCAGAAAAAAGTCTAGTCAAGAAATGGCAAAGTCTATTGGTTCCTATCCCCCCTGCTCCAGTGGGTGGGTACCAAAAAGGTATTAAGAACAAAGTTGCACATGCCTATCAGAAATATCTATTTTTGTTTAAAAATTTATTAGACGTAAACTAGTCCCCAATGGTCTGAAGCCCATTACAGCAATAGAAATTGCTTACACATGAAGAAAATAAGAGGAACATAAAACATATTTTATATTAGGTCATGTTAAGCAGCTGGTACATTAAGCCCTGCATTATAGCTAGTAAAAATTCCCAGGGCTCTCAGCAAAGTCTTTTTTTTTTTTTTAGCTCTCTGACCACTTGATTATTTTCATTGGAATCAGGAAGACTGAATCAGGAATTCTCTATACAATATGTAAAGTATGTACTTTATTAGTCAATGTTATATCCCTTCCTTCAAGTCTATTGCTAGACGTTTAGCTGCCTGGAGTTCTGTCAATGGACCAGTTCGGAAAAACAAGCATGTTGTCCTTGGATCATAACTTTGTGTATATTTTTTGTATACTAGACTGCAAATGCCATCTAAAAATCAAATTTAAAAGTTATTAAACATGAGTAATTTATTCCAGACATTTATTTCTAGTGAATGATAAGTAGTATCAATGGTGTTTTCTTTGATTTCTATTTACTATATTCATATAAAAAAGCAATTAAATCAATGTAATAGGCAACATTTTGTACAAAAATACAGAATTTTAAAAGCTTTAAAAAGTATATTCTATATTATTGATCAGAACTGGACTATATATATTTATATATAAAATTTATATAAATTTATACATGTATATTTATATAAATTGCCAATATTTGGGAATTTAGCAAGTGGCTGCTTTGTTTACACAGTAGCTTTGTAAATTTTTTTTTGTCTTCCTAGAGTAGTAAAGTCGTAACTTGTAATCAGCTTGCTATTTTCTAGTTTTTACCAGAACATATCTTTTGCTTGATGACTGAAGAGATCTACAGGTAGTTTTGTCCAATTACATTTTCTACCAACATGTTTGTGCAACAGGTTGTAAAGCCCCTGAAAAATTAGAAAATGTGGAGGACAAATTGTGCTGATGAAGTTTATTCATCAAAGTTCTCAGTGCTCCTTTTCTTAGTTGGGGGAATGGTTCAGTCCCGGATGAATTTCTTTGCAAAGAAAATGTCAGTCTCTTGATCCATGACCTATTACAATCCTGGAGGCTGAGCTGCAGTGGGAAAGAAGAATTAACAAGTGTTACAAAGGTAAAACTTGACTTTAAAATCCAGAAACTAATGCCAAAGCTGTAAGTTCCATTGGTAAATACCGCTTTCCAAATCTGTGTCTGACCATAACCAATCAAAATGCAAATGGTATGATAATGGTAGGAAGATATTTAATGTGAAAATCAGTGTGTACTAATTACAGGTGACGAAAGAATGATCTCCAGTCGATCTATGTAGTGTCCATTGTCATTTGCCAATGAATCACAAGGGCAGACCAGTCAGTTTCAGTCTTGAAATGCAGAAGTAGAAAAATAAAAATAAAACCTTCAATCCACTGATTCTTCTCTCTTACCTCTCCACCCCACACCTCCATAGTCTTATTAAAAGACAATTTTGGTCCTAAAAAAACCCACCTAAGTATTGACTATTGTTAACATAATGAAATTATGGGTTCTTTGGAAAGCTTGCCATACCACCTGAGAAAAGACTTGTCTTTATTTAACACGTCTTATTTGCGCTGTATAGTTGCTTAATCGTTTCAGAGGGCCAGGTATAAAGTGAAATGTTGTGCTGTTAATCATGTTGTAAGGTAATTGAAGAGGGGGCAACGGAGGTGATCCAATAGGGATTAGGACTGAAGTGCTGCATAAAGATCAGGAGAACTAACTCTTCTTGTATTACTTCAGTGTAGAAATTATTTACTTTGTAGGAAACAGCACCAAGTAAACCCAAATAGATTTCTAAGAATTGTTTTTCTAGATGTTATACAGAATACATTTTGGTTGCAGTGACAACATGTTTCAGGCATTAAAAGCTGCTGAAATTTAAACACACATGAAGATTCTAACTGAAATTGAAATTCAGGGTAGCATACAAATTTAATAAATAAGGAAGGCTGATTCAAGAGAGCCCTATGTTTGCTGTATATTTCTCACTTTCTTTTCTGAAGAAGCTCAGATGAGCACTTTATCCTAACCCCAACCTTCTTGTATAATGTTAAGCTGAGAGAGGGAAAAAGCAGAATAATTTCTACAAAACATCCAATGAATTTTATGGTAGACACCCACCCACTTCCCTCAAACCCTTGCTATTAAATTAACCTAAGGGTCATATATTAACAATTTATCTATATAATTGATAATAACAAAATACAAAGGTAGAATTGTATCTCATTTTTCAAGTTTTCATTTTCATGTAATTCTGTAAGTTACAGAAATTATTAATGAAAGGGGGATGCTGAGTAATAACATCTGACTCTTCATCCATTGTCTTTGACTATTCTAATGTGCTTTATCTTAGCCTGCTCTTTTCAAATTTGGTTTTTAGTAATACTTTTAGTACAGCAGTATTTTAATGAGATATTTATCATTATGGCTCTAAGAGCTGTGGTGGTGCAGGCTACTTCTGCTGACTGTTGGCTGCCTGCAATTTGGCAGTTCAAATCTCACCAGGCTCAAGGTTGATTTCGCTTTCCATCTTTCTGAGGTCAGTAAAATGAGGCCCCAGATTGTTGGGGACAATATGCTGACTCTGTAAACCACTTAGAGAGGGCTGTATAGTACTGTGAAGCGATATATATATCTAAATGCTATTGGTATTATTTTGAGTGGGTGGATGTTGCATTCCACTTTGTTTTATTTTCACCGGAAAAGAAATGCAGCACTAAATAGTCTTTAAAAAATCTTCAGAAACACTAGGTCCAATTGCTTATAGCTTTCAAACTGCATTTTTGAGTTCTGAAATTACACTACTGTCTTTTTGGTGTTAACTACCGTAGAAAAAATAAATTACAACATTGCTTTTCTTCAGAATTAGCTGGGCATGTTTTAGAACACTGATTGCCAAATGCATGTAACCTAGTAAGAATAGCAGTGTAATCTTGCCAATAGTTTAAAACTCAGTGGACTGAACGTCAGAAGCAGCTAGGGAGAATATTTATACACAGATGCTGATAAAGATTGATCTCAAGTTTTTCTTCCAAGACCTTCTATCTGTATGAGTAGGACATTCAATTCTCTCTTGTAACAGCAGCGGAAATTTGTTTGGTAATAAACCTTTGTAATAAATGTGAATGCGCTTGGTTCAAAACTTGCCATACCTTTTTCCACATCTTGTTCACAAATAAAACTATTAACATCTTCACAGTGAAAGTCATTCCAGAGCCCAGCATGGATTAATCCAGCACAATCTTCCCCAGGCCCATGGCCATGTTTCCAGTTATCAGGTTGTCCAGCACTCCAGTTTCTTGCAAAAAAAAAAAGAAAGATAATTTCAGTGATGACAGTGTGACAGAAGAGGTTTATAATAGGCGTGCTCGCTTCCCACCCCCCACCCCTCCCTCCTTTCGCGGCTGCTTTTCAGTCCCTGCGTGAGCAAAAAGGGTTTCCTCTGCAG
>JANHFT010003420.1:100191-111936 GCA_032467955.1 Pseudoxenodon macrops
CTTGGCCAGGCTTTGCAGGGAAACTCCTTTCAATGTAAAAAATACCTTCTTGTGAGTGCAAGAAGTTGTTAATTGCTCGCACTCGCATTAAATTTTTCTATACATTGCAAGAAGTTTCCCTGCAAAGCCCAGCCGAGAGAGAAAAGCGGCGGAGAGAAGCCAGAGTATGGTAAGATGCGTGTCTCACGGCCTGCCCCACCCCACCCCCAAGGTTCAAAATACCGGCGCAGCTGCAAGCAGCAAGATGCCAGCTGTGCCAGTTTGATGAAGCTTGTGGCTGTGCTGGAGTTCGTACGTGCAACGGCACAACAAGCCTTGCAGCACGAGGTGGCAGCGCTCGGAGGACATCCAGTCCTGCGCTCGCCGTCTCCTGCTTCCCCAAAAGAATAAGACACCCCCCCCAATAATAAGGTCAAGGCCATATTTCAGGTGTCAAAAGAAAATAAGACCCTGTCTTATTTTTGGGGAAACACAGTAGCATTGGACTCTAGAAATTGAATATATGCTAATTTGGCCAAATCAGGAGCAAACAAAAGTAACAACAAAAATATGAGACAACTATAATAAGGACACTTGTAACTGTAAGAAGAACACTTTGTGCCCTGTTACAATTTAATTGTCCCTACAGTCACATATTATCTCATTTTTGTTGTTGTTACTTTTGTTTACGCTCCTATTAAAATGAAATATCTCAGTCCTGAATCATCTCTGCAAATGTAAATAAAATGAATGGAATGTAAGTGAAACTGGGGAGGGCTTTAGTGCCTGGCTGTTTTTGTTAGGAGAGAAAAGCTGTACAGTGCATTTCCCAGTATCCATTAGTAGATTAAAAGTTCGCAAGACTATTCTATTCTCTTAAAGTGATCATATTCTAAATTATGCAAAACGAAGTTTAATCTTAATTTGACTTTTATCTGTTCATATTGGTCTGGTTTGGGTCCTTCTTCCTTATGTAATCTGAGCACCCAGCTTTAATGATGGGCTGCTTCCAATCCTTTGTCACCAGTTGAACATACCAGAGTGTCCGGGTCATTTCCGGATGCTGCACATTTCTCCCTGCTCACTTAAACAACCCTTTAATAAACATCAGATGGGAAACAATGAGCCTTCTTTCACTAGACACACTTTTCAGTTTCCTGGTTTATTATAATCCAAGATCTGTTTTTTCTTTGTCCCTGTTGGGAAGACATCTGGCTAAACAGACCGAACTTTAGTACAAAGGGTGTATCCAGCTGATACACATGTTTTGGGGGACCCCCTTTCTCCAGGAGCCAAGATGGTCACAGAAAAACAAGCTGGAAAGACATCCTCCTGTTACTAGCCTTTGTAGTATTTGTTTTTCTTGGATTACATTCCAGTGACTGGGGACTTTGTTCTCAAATGGGGGTCTCCATCTGCAGATTTTTTTGAGGGGAGAAAGACTGCAGATAAACAATTTTACTACTGAGGAATGAAAAAAATATTTCTGCCTTTTTTTTTTTTAGTAAGACTTATCAGTAATTCCAAGAGCTTTTATTTGCATCTTTGAATGTAATCCTATGTCTTTTTTTTCCCTTACTGAATAATTGCTTAGTTTTCCATCAAGCTATTTCTTTATTATCTTGGATGAAAAATCTGCTCCTGTTTTCCGTAAAAGAAAAATTGAAATAAAATTATCTAAAATACTTTTGAAATGGGACCCATATAGTCACTTATCTTATCTTATCTTATCTTATCTTATCTTATCTTATCTTATCTTATCTTATCTTATCTTATCTTTTATCTTATCAAAGTTACTTGAGGCAGTATACAACAATTAAACAAAACAATATAAACAGAATAATAAAAGCGTTCATTATAAAAATGGGCAAATCATTATTAAAAATTTAAATACAATTAAAAATTTAAAGTATACAAATGGAGAGATATATTGCAACCATGTGTTACTCATATTAGGGGAGCCACCATAAAATGTCATCAGTTTCCTGCAACTCCCAAATTTGGAGGCACAACCAGGTCTTCCCAAATATTAACAGGGATTGAATTAATCTGACTTCTTGGGGGGAAGAGTAGATTTTTTCTCAAGACAGGTGCCACGGCAAAGGAAGCCCACTTCCTGGGACCCATCAAATGTTATGTTCCTCAAAGATGATACCCAGAGTATGTTCTTCTGACAGATCTAATGGGATGGGTTGGTATAATCAGGGAGATACAATCCATCAGATTCTGGTCCCATGCCATGAAAGGCTTTAAAGATTAAAAAAACAGTACTTTGAATTAGACCAGAAGCAAATTGGCAGCCAATGCAGCTTTTGTAGGCGGTATGTGATATGTGCTATTCTGGGGGCACACATAACTGCCTTTGCCACTGCATTCTGCATCAGTTGAAGCTTCCAGATACAGTAGAACCTCTGGTCACGAATGCTTCTGACCATGACCAAATTGGGCTCTGACCAAAAAAAATCAATTTTTTCCCCCTCTGTGGCCAATTTCCCTTTCCATGCCATTTTTTTTTGTAAGCACCAAATTTCCAAAATTAGATTCAGGTCACGACCAAATCGGGTTACGACCAAATTTATGGAACGAATTATGGTCGTGACCAGAGGTTCTACTGTATGCAAGACAGGAGTGGGTTCTAACTTACCTGGCCGCCAGTTTGCTGTCTCCCGCGCTGCATGGGCGCTCCTCATGGGTGCACACGCACCTTGTGGTGCGCACATGCGCAGTAGAAAAAAATTGCAACCCCCCCAAAAAAGGCCAAAACAAGATGGCTATGCATGCGCAGTGCCGGAAACTCGGATTCTGCACATACACAGAAAATAATAATAATAATAATTCTTCCCCAAAAAAAATGGCAGTGTCCACGGACCAAAACTGGCTCCGTGACATTACCAGCGGCTTACTACCTACTCAGTAGAACCGGTCCGAACTGGTAGGAACCCACCTCTGATGCAAGACCACACTACAATAGTCCAATCTCTTTTTCCAGGTAAGACCCAAATCTAAGCAGTCAGTCTGGCCTTTCCTTTATCAAGGTTGGAAAAGGTAATGACAAGCAAAACACTCACACAGATTTAAAAATAAACTATAAAATTGAAATAAATAAAATTCTCTTTACTAGGCAGTGATGCATGCAGCATCAGTTAAATCCAAGAATGATAGCATTATCTGAAATTAATAAAACTGCTCCATTATTTCTTATCTATTATTTCTTCCCCAAAGTAAAATCCCTTTTTCTCTTTTATTGGAAAGCTGTAGGTGTGCAGTACAGAGCTACTACTCACAATTTAACTATATGAAACTGTTTAAATTATGCTTAAATTTCCTATAAAATGTGAATTATCCAATCCATTATAATAAATAGCAACAAATTATTGTACGTATATTTTTTATATATATTTATATATTTATATATTTTTTCCTATGGTTACATCTTTGTAACTGCTTTATCAACGTTTTATTTTTTCCAGAGAAAGATTTGAAAAGCTTAATTGTTTTAATTGGTTAGCCAGAAGTGGTTCAGAGACCTTTTGTTTCTATAAACAGTCTCCTACCTTCTGCCAGTATCTATACTGCATAAGAATATTTTAGACTTTAGAGTTATTATAAAATAAACGCATTAGGGTGTTTTCCTAATTTTGGACATGCAAAAAAAATGGGGCTTTAAGCACAGATGACACCACTAGATGTCAGCCATGAACACTAAAATAAAATGGCTGAAAATCTTGTAATTGTTGGCCAGAATGTGAGCAACAATTACAAGATTTTTGTGTTGCATGAAATCCTCTGAGATTACAGTGGTGTAATTTTTTTCACTTTTTTTTAATTAGCACCCATTATATTATATCAAACTTTTATTATGATCAAAGATCAGCATAAACCCATATGAAGCAAAATAATGCATTGCTGTTCATTACCTAAAAAGCTTGATAACTTCTCCTAAGAATTACATTTTAGGCTGCAATAAATTCAAATATTTATCTTTGAAACAACTTTGGAATAATACTTCTATTGAACATCTAAGGTATTTTTAAATACATTATTTTCACAAACTCTTAAACCCCTTAAATACCTTGCAGCTTTAATTTTTAAACTAATCCACTCCTTCCTTTACCTATTGTAATTTTCCAGATTAAATGAGGCTCTATCCAAAGATAGAAAAGATAGAAGATTTCACTTAAAAGCATTCAAAATTGTACTGAGCTGTGATGTGGTAGACAGAGGAACTTTCAAATGAGATCATCATCATGAAATAATATGTTATCTAAAAATCTGAGAGAAAGACAGAGAGAAATCTTTTATGGAATGTCTAGGGTTTAGGGCATGAAGAGTAGACTTTCTATTTTGTAGAGATTCTGCTAAAGCCAGAGGGAAAAACCACACACTACCAAGAGCTCCTTAGCAAAAAGTTAACTAACTATAGAATTTTCCTGGAGTTGAGCAGTTAATAACTGTAAATGAATGAATGAATGAATGAATGAATGAAAGTATTAGTTCAATTTTCCCTTCAAAGATAAGAGAAACATTTCTTGCAGAATTGTGAAATCATCAGTTACGTGTCTTCATTAATCCCTTCTTTAGCTACAGACATAATAAAGAATCCACAAAGGCCTCCATTATTCTCAACAAAGGGTTTCCACAAAGCAAATATTTTTGATTGCATGCAATGTACATAAAACAAGTAAAGATTGTCTTTAATAGAGTGCAGCTCCTGGTGATTATTAAGGAAACAGCCAAGCAGTTTTCTTGACAACTGTATGGGAACTTGCCACTGCTTTCTTCAGGATATTTTTTTCAACTCCAATCTAGCCAACGAGCTTTTTCATAAAGAGGTAAAGAATCCTCATTATCCAGCTTGGTCATGATCTTTATAACACAATCACTTGGTTTATGGTTTTGTTTTTGCTCACTGCAGGCTCAGAGATTCAAAATGAATTGTTAAAAATCCTAATTACACACTTCAACAGCCATGGGCATGTAATTAAATGGAACAATGTCATACTGTGATTAACAACCAAATACAATATTTTAACTGACAAGAAAAAGAAGATAATTGCAAAAAGGGAAAATAAATACACACATGCAAACTAACAAGAACTTTTTCCCTGCATTCTCAAAAGTATTAGGAACTGAACAGTGCTTTTGGTTCATTTTCTGGCAATTTTTTTCAGCAATATATCTGGCTACAAAAATGGACTGAGACTCTTTAATTGCTGGAGCTTATTTTCTTCCTTGTCTTCTACCTGTTGCCTTGTAAACTGTTAAAAACAAGTGATTACCAGCAAGACCACAGTAAAGAAGCAGGGGGAGGAAAAATAGACTCAAATAACTAACAAAAGCAAATTCACACATCTTCCCAGTACATATAGAAAAGGGTAGGTTATTAAAAGAAAGAAAAAGTTTAAAAGGTAAGTTTTGCTATATCAGCCTTTTTATTTAAAAAAATACCAATATTATGTTGAAATGCAAACTTCATTAATAGAATGAATGGAGTCTACAGGATAGGACCAAACATGTCACAACGATGCTATTAAAATTCTGTCCATTTTTAAAGCACATCACACATAGCACACACAGCACACACACACAAAAGCAACTGGCAGACCTTTTATTGTAGCACTGCAGCTATCATTCTGACTTTTTTTAACACACCTGCAGATACTCTTGTAATGAGAAATGGGGGGATGGAACTAAACACTTTTTCATGAAGAAAACCCTGTGTGTGTTTTTGCAAAACATTACTGTTCCCCTGTAACTGTAATGTTTGAAACTTGTTTTATGAGCAGCCCTCTTTATAATACACCATGAGAGCATAATGCGGTGGCAGCTCAAGATATCTGGATAGCTCTGACCAACTTCTATTTTCTATTGAAAGACACAGGAGAAAGAAATACACCTATTGGATTGCAGCTTTCACCTGAAAAGCCAAGGCAAGCTGTAAACTAACAAGTACAACTGGCACCTACTTTCTGGGCCCTTTTTGGTCAGAATGGGACAGCCAACTCACCTCGTTTAATTTGTCACAGCCAATTTGCCATAGCCAACTCACCACAGCTAATTTACCATGGAACAACTTGACATGGCCAACTCACCACAGAAAAACTCAGTTTAATTATTTAAAATAGTTTTCAAATTATTTTAATTTTTGTCGTTCGCATTTCATTTTGTCCCTCTTTTGGCATCCCTCCTTTAATTATTCTATTCCACTATTTCTTCATTATTAGTGTAATTCTTGTCCCACAGCGAATTTTCTGGTGGCAAGTTGGTGGTGGTTGAGTTGGCTGTGGCGAATTGTCATAGACCTCTTTTTGGTATCATCCAGAGTCCTCATTATTCCTTCAGTCCTTTTAACATGTGGTATAATTTTATGCCTCCATGTAGCTTAACACTGCATAGTGGTTAAGGAAGTCAAGTGGCACTGGGGCAATCAGGTTCTAGTTCAATTTAATCATAGAAATTTATTGGTGGCTTTCAGCCAGTTGCTTTGTCTTTCAGCCAGTCTTACCATATAGCATTGTTGTGGGAACAAATGGCAAGAGGAAGCACTGTGGACACTGCCCTGAGTTCCTGAACAAAACCAGGATATATATTTAACAAAGAAATATCACAAAAACCTTTTGGAGTATTTCTTGTTTTCCTATTTTAGGTGCCTGTTTTAATGACTAACCTTAGCTTTGTTATATTTAGGGTTTACCAAGAACTCTAGTTATTGGCACTCCCAGCTTGAATAAACCAATATTCAAGTTGGTTTATACATAATATATTAATTGACTTGAATTAATTAATTGACTTGAAATTTTGGATGTAGACAACTTAGAACTACACCGTCTTCAGTCTGACCTAAGCGTAATACATAAAATTATCTGCTACAATGTCCTACCCTCAATGAATACTTCAGCTTCAACCACAAGAATACAGGAGCACACAATAGATACAAACTTATGGTAAACCACACCAAACTTGATTGCAGAATACAACTCCAGTAACAGAGTTGTTAATGCTAGGAATGCACTACCTGATTCTGTGGTTTCTTCCCCAAACCTCCAAAACATTACCCTTAAAACTGTCTACTGTCGACCTCACCCCATTCCTAAGAGGTCTTTAAGGGGCGTGCATAAGTACATCAGTGTGCACACCGTTCCTGTCCTAATGTTCCCTTTTTTTCGTATCCATTTCATGTATTCATAATCATGTTTACACTTATGTCTGTTATCTAATACATGTTTGACAAAAATAAATAAATAAATAAATAAAATATTAATATATTGCTGTGTACATTTCCTTTAATCCAAAGATCTAGAATGCCCTAAAGAGCATTAGAGATTTGAAAATTCAAACAAATACTTGTTCTACTTTATAATCCTGCACTTAAAAGAGTTGCCTTCAAAGTACTTAAATATTTCATGATGAATAATATATTTTGACAGATCTAAATTATGTTTACTACACTGATTGTATAAAGTTGTTGGCCTTTTTAAACTAAAATCTTATTCACACCATAAGCATATGAACATTTTGCTTAGAAACAGAAATATAAACATATATTGCTATTTGCCCAAAGTACTGTTGAATACTCGATATGTTTAACTCATTTGATTCAAACGAACGGCTGCTGCACAGCTGTCAGAAAGGGAGCATCAGGCATGGCCACATAACACAATATATTATGTACCTTTTCTTCATCCATATTTCATGGTGTTTACCCAGGCATTTTATGTTTTTCAGTTCTCTCCGAACTGGTGTGGACTTTTCCAAATAACAGGGCAACCTTTGTGAGTTTACCTCTAATTAATTGACATTTTAAACCTAGAGGAAAATGTTCACTAAATAGTCACCTAAAATTCTTTCTGTCATTTATTTTAATATTTCAAATTTGAGACTGTTTGACTCCACAGCGACTCTGGGTAGCTCACAATTAAAAAAGAATTAACAGGAACACACATCTATCAAAGAAAGAGAGTATAAGAGAATTACCCGTGCCCCCCCCCCGGTCAATTAAATTTAGATGCATCTTTTTGCCATGGTAAATATGTTGTCAAAACAAGTATTGTCTGAAACAAACAACCATTCTTGACAAAACATTCATTTTTATCCCAGAAAATCTCCTCAACAATGACAATTTTAATTTCTCTCATCTTAACATGTATTTATTTCATTTCAATCCATGTCTTAATATAACCAGTGGAACAACTTGCCTCCAGAAGTTTTAAATTCTCCAACACTGGAAGTTTTAAACAAGAGATTGGGCAACCATTTCTCTGAAATTGTGTAGGGTTTCCTGTCTGAGCAGGGAGTTGGACTAGAAGACCTTCAAGGTCCCTTCCACCTTTGTTATTCTGTTCTGTTCTGTTCTATTCTTTTTGAAATAATCTACAATTCGTATTCATCATAATAATACCAACATATTTTACTTTTTTCTCAATTTTAAAATTAGTTTTTTCTATCAGTTTTAATTTCTCGTTTTGTAGTTTTAGTTAACAACTTTGTCCTCTTAATCTTAATCTTAAAATTTGCTAATATACCAAAATCTTTTAATTTTCCATTATGCTTCAACTCCCTCTAGTGGATCTTCTAAAATCTTTGACAAATGTCCTTAATTTATAAGAATATCAATGCAGCTTGTTTTTCATTATGTTCTAAGTCAGTGGTTCTTAACCTGGGTTCGATCGAACCCCAGGGGTTTGGTGAGTCAGTCTCGGGAGTTCGGCGGAAGTCAAGACACACACCTGACTCATATGATTCAACAGCAGAAGTCACACTGATTTGCTGTAAATATCCATTATTATGTTGTTGTTTTTGTGTGAAAATCATGTTTTAATGGTTTTGTTCATTTTGTGTACCTATGTATAAATATATACCTAAATATATACCTATGTTTTGAATTTGAAAAAATCATATTTTATTTTTCCAATTAAGAAGGGTTCGGTGAATGCGCATATGAAACTGGTGGGGATCAGTACCTCCAACAAGGTTAAGAACCACTGTTCTAAGTATTCAAATATTTCTAATATTATCTTATTCTTGTAGTTTAGGCAAAAATCTACACTGATCTTCATGAGTAAATCTTGTAAAATTATTTTAAACCTTTCAGTCAAAATCATAGTAAACAGTTTATAAGCATTATTCAATAATGATATGGGTTGATGGTTTCTTGATAAAATAAATTTTGTCCCTCTTTAGCATTGATGTTATATTATCAGGAATCTCTCTATTCTGCAAAATAATATTCATCATATGTTGTAAAGGTTTTTAAAACTCATCTTCAAAACATTTATAATAATGTTTTAAATAATCCATCTAGGCTAGGCAACTTTTCAATTTTAGTCTTTCGGCTAGATGCACACAAGCTCCCTTTATTATTATAGTTCCATTCAAAATTTGTCTCTGATTGTCTGTAGTCTTTAGTAAATTCTATTTTTGCACTTTTTTCTGAAGAAGCTTCTTTACATCTGTCTAAAGTAGTATAATACTGATGAAATGTTTTTCACATATTCACATAATCTACTATTACGGTGTTCCCTTCTTGTACCTTTAACATCATTTATTTTCTTTTTCTTTTTACAGCTTGTATGACAATCCTTGATTTACTTGCAAATTCAAAATTACTTTATTTTATATAGTTTATAGTGCATACATAATTGTTTATCCCTGGAGTTGAATTTTTCATCCCCTTTTTTGTCTCATCCAAAATCATTTATATATTCTCTTACCTTTTCTTTTTAAATTCACTACAGCATTGTATAAAATACTATCTTACAAAAGTTTACTTGCATCCCAAACCATTCTTGCTTCTATGTCTTTAGTAAGATTATTCTAAAAAAAACCAACAACCTTGATTTCTTTTTACACCATAATTTCTCTCCTCCAATAACGGCAATTTTTCCAAATGCTCCTCTGTTTCTCTATTTACAACTTCTGTCTTACTTTCCAAAACTTCTATTTTTCCAGCAATTTGTTTTTAGCGCTTGCAGTACGGATTCTTCAGTTTTCTTAAGTTCTTCTTTCAGATCTTTTTTCATCCTTGCAAATCCTTCCATTTCCTTTTTAACTGCAGTCATTTTTTCTTTTTACTAAATTGTGGGATGATTAATGCTCTCCAGGCTTTGTGGTTTCCTTGCAGATGCTTCATTACCAAGCTAGGTAACATCATCAGTGCTACCAAAAAAAAATTGGTAACGCTTTTACCAAATTCTTCAAAACTTTCCCCCCTCTCCTTAATTTAAAAAAGAAGCCACTCACCAAGAGCTTTTGAATTTCACTGTAATTAGGAATATCTCTTTTTGACTGTAAAGCAATTAAATCATAAAGTGATTAAGAACCTGAGGCTTTTGCTAATTTAGGGATGTCAAACTCAATTTCATTGAAGGCCGCATCAGGGTTGTATTTCACATCAGGAACCGGAGGGGCATGACCTGGGTGAGCATGGCCAGCTCAACGTCACTCATGTTGGGGGAACCTGTGGTGGCACTCTGCCAGCGAAAACGGAGTTCAGGAGAGTGTGACACCCCTGTGCTAATTCAATTTCCATGAAGGCTGAATAGCAGTTTAGGATACATTGTAAATCCTTTAGCTCTCAAGCTGCTTGAACCACAATCATCCACAGACCAGTCACAAGAAACAGTTTCCTTGCAAGGAACCGGGAACGCAAGTAGGCCATTCTCCAGTTTCTCTTTCCTCCAGAGAAATTTCAGTCTGCCAGAACTGTGGGCTAGCTGGCAATTCCACTGCTGTGTGGCCTCTGCTTTAAGAACTTTATATTCCACTTTTTCCATTAACAAAGTATATTTTTGTGTTCATTCCCACTGAGCTAAGTGTTTAATGAGACATAATATAAACAAGAGAAAACTTACTATGGAAACAGAGAATGTTTATTTATGCCTGATTTATTCCCTCTTTTACTTACAATATTCTCTCCTATTTTAAAGAAACGGCTCTCTATGAAAATGCTGTGAGGTTCCACCTGAAGAGCTTTTCAATTTAATTTCATTTAAAATCTATTACAAAAAAAGACGTTTTCAAATTTTATTTATCTATTTAAAAGATTTGAATGGCTGCCCATCTTAGCCATAACTATGGGCAGCTCACACATTGCTCTCATATCTGGAAATCTAGAAAATGGTCATGTGATCAGAGTCCTCCTCACACTCTGTGTATTGCAATCACCACTTGAACTATAATAATTTTAAATGTGAATATATAAATAAAAAACCGGTACGTCCATATTGGAGCAATTATAAAAATAACATTCCCTCCAAATTCTACTCAACAATTGGCTGTTATAGTGACAGAGTTAAAAGTCCAATTAATCTTTGCCAATAAAACCATTTAATAATTTCAATGACCATGACTTGGAACACACATATCATCCCAGTGCTGTGTGTATTTAGCTGGATGTCTCAAATTCAATATTGGGGAAAAAGATGACTGGCCATGGCATTGCTTAATAGCCAGTTTTGCCATATACAAAGGACTAGGGCAGAAGGAACTCAGCTTTTGGCTGCCTAACCCCAGATGCTTGTGCATTAAACTTCTCACTTACTGAATGGCAGAAGAAGGTCTGGAATCACGACTCCCCCTCTCTTCCTCTCACAAATGTTTTTTAAAGACATAAGAATTCAGAAGCTGCAACTCATTTCATCAGATGCATAGAGTGGTTTGAGCAATGTAAAATGTATTAGTTGTGAATGAAAAATGATAGATAGATAGATAGATAGATAGATAGATAGATAGATAGATAGATAGATAGATAGATAGACAGACAGACAG
>JANHFT010003421.1:11092-27040 GCA_032467955.1 Pseudoxenodon macrops
TAAAGAAATTTTGAACAATGATCTTTTTCTGTTCTATTCTATGTTGTAACTCCCCATTGTCATCTTGCAATTGTTGTTTCTATTTGCTCTTTCTTTCTTTAATTTATGGGTCAACCATCTACCTGGTTTGTTTACAAATTCGAAATAATTTTGTTTTATTGCTTTAAGATTATATACTATTTCTTCTTGTGTTATCAAGTTTATCTTATGTTTGCTTAATTCCCTTTCTTTTTTTGTTTTGTTTTGTGGATCTTCCTGTGTTTTGCATATAAAGTTTCTAATTTTTTCTTTTTTCTTTATTTTTCCTTGCTATATACCCAATTGTTAACCCTCTCACATAAGCTTTCATTGTATCCCAAACATTTTGGGTCGATGTTTATTCTTTGTATTTTCTTTAAAGAAGAAACCTAATTCTTTTTCCATCATTTGTATATACGGTATATTTTCTTTCAAAATATTTTGATTTAATGTCCATCTTACTTCCCCCCCCAATCCCTTCCATTTTAGCATTACCGGGTTAAGATTCAGCCCATGTATTTGGCAAGATCTCTATTTCCTCTATTTCATTGATTAATTCCTGGTTCATCCAGGCCATGTCTATTATAGACCATGACCTATGAGGGTTAGAAAAAAGCGTATATTGCCTTCCTTCTGGATTCATATTTCTCCAAGCATCCCTAATATCCAATTCTTTTATCATTTCCAAGAAAGTATTTGGTAGTTGTCTTCTTACTTACTTTTTGTTTGTACTTTTGTAGTCTTTTTTATTATTTACTATGGCATTATAGTCTCCTATTATACACAAATTGTCCCATTTTAGTTCTATTAATGTCTTATGTAATTTAGCGTAAAAGGTTTTCTGATTTTTGTTTGGCGCATAAATCACTAATAATAATAATCTTTTTTGCTCAGTTGCTATTTCTACTATTAGTATCCTTCCCTCCTTATCTACATATATCATATTCGAGTTCAACCATTCTTTTACATAAACTGCTATTCCTCTCTTTTTGGTTTGTGCAAGCGCCAAATATAACTTTCTTTGTTTAGGCTGTTCTAATAATTTGCCATATTTTTCTTTTATGTGGACTTCCTGTAGACAAATGATATCCATCTTTTGTCTTCAGTTCAGCAATATATGTTTTCTTTTGGTTGGTGAGTTCAAACGTTTATGTTTATTGATATATTAATTTTTTCTTCTTCCGTCTTATTACTTTGATGTTGCTTTTTGCCCTCCTCTTGTTCGTATCTCTGTTTGTGCCCTTGTTTTCGCTCCTTCCCTTTCATATTCTTCTCTACTTTTCCTCTCTCTCAAATCCTGGTCCTCTTCTTATTATACACAAATTATCTGTCTCAGCGTCAAGATTTCCTTTCCTTTATATGTCAACGGATATTCTCTGGTCCTAGCAAAAATTTCATCTCTAATAGTTTTTTTATGTAAATCTCACATGGATTTCCCTTGGGAGCCTGTGTCTCCTTGCATAAAAAGTGTAAATTCTGTACACTTTGTCCAGCTCATTTAAGATTTCCTGACTATTCTTCTGTAGTTCCAGGATACATGCTATTAATTTAGGGAGTTCTTCTCTACTTTCTGGCACATTTTGAAATCTAAGATAGAAAGCTGATTTTTCCATCTCTAAATGAGTAATTGCCTTTCTAAATTTTTATTGATTTCTATTAATTTATTACCCGTCTCCTCTATTCTTTTTTCTGCTTGTTCTGTTCTTATTTCTACTGCTTATATTTGTTTTTTGTTTTTTGTAATTGCCTCTTGAATTGTCCCTATTTTGTCATCATGAATATCCTCTTTCTCCCCTATTTCATTTTTCATTTCCTCATGATTTCTTGTCATTCCTTCTTGCATTTTCATTATAGTTTCTTGCAGGAAGTTCAGCGATGCCTGAACCCCCTGCATATTCATGGTAGCCCCTATTTTCTCTACTCCCGAGACATTTTCCATTGATCTTTGCCCTGCTAGGGAGGCAATTGAGGTTGTTGCTTTTTTGCCTCCTTTTGTAATTGTTGAGGTCATGCTTATAAAAATATTTTCCACTCTAACTTATATTACCTATGCTATTGCTAAGATTTCTATCTATTTCTCTATTTATGCTTATATGTATCGATTATATTTATTATCCTTATGTTATATGTAACAATAGTATTATTAATATAAGCAATATAGTATAAGCAAGACCAGGTTATACAGTATCTAATAGATTTTACAATAATTATTTACAATAATGTGATATGTCTAAATGTTCTAATTAATATCACAATCACCCAGCTATCATTTTATAATCACAATTTCATTTCATTTCATTTCTAAGTTAAATTTCAGTTTCAACTCATTAAATTCCAGAATCAATTAGAAAGAAAATAATCATACACATTGCATACCCACAATCATCAACTTATAGTTCCTATATTCCAATAATAAGTCCACTAAATATCACCTTCTAATAATCTCCACCACTGGTAGCTTACTTATTAATTCTCCTTTGATTGTTTAATTGTTCGCTTAATCTTTAAATTTTGATCTTAAATCACCTCTATTTTTCTGGCTCTTAGCTTCTCTTGGCGTTTCCTCTCTATTCCAAGATGTCACCCTTTCGTACTATAGTCCTCCAATCACCTCCGTCTCACAGTCTTTCTGTTTCTCCAAACTGCTTAATCCAATCCATCTCCCGCTTTTCTTTAGCCCTTCTTATACCATCCAACATGCAATCCAAACATTTTCTCTATTCCTTTCTGCACCTTTCTCGATCCAACTTTCCACTTTCTTCTCCGCTCCCACTATATGTTTGCCATTTTCCTCCTTCTCGGAGCTTCGATCTCTATCGTCGTATTTACTTCAGTCACTCCCACCAACACAGAGGATTTCCCCAAATTCGGTAATCTCTGCCTTCCATTTTACAATTCTTCACCAATATTTCAAGCTGTCTTCTCCCTCTTCTCTTCCTCTTTCTTGACGACCTGTCATGCTTTCGGATCGGCCAATAATGGGCCAATTTCTTCTGCTCATGATCTGAAGGTCCCTCTCGTTCTTTCGGGAGATTGCCTTTCTCCCTTGCAGCTTCAAGGTATCCCCTCTCCACTTGTGCTCTCTCCAAGAGTAAACCTTGCCCGAAAGCCTCAGGATTCTCGGAAAATCGTGCAAGCCCCACGGAGCCCCGTTTGCTCGATCTGCACCAGCGTGAAGTCACCGCCAGAAGTCCTCCATTTTTCAAACATATTTTTAAAGACTTCAACAACACCCTCATGTTTGAGCTACATGGATGTCTGAAAATCTTCTGGTTTTTATAGAGTCAGAAAATGTATGTAATTCCTAAAGGAGCCACAAACCCAAGACATTCATTCTTGGACAAAACAGTTTTTGTCTTCATTTGCACAGAGACTGAAATCTTTATTCTTAAATTATGAAAAACATATTTTCTTATTCCATTCAATTATGTCTAATTTTCAGAGACTGTCTCATTCAATGAGCACAATCCCAGAACTCTGTTATAATCATTAAGTGACCATGCAGCAGTACCTCAAAGGGTGTGGAGGGCTTGGGAGGCTTGCTGCCCTCCAACATGTGGAAACCTGCCATGGACCAGGCTACTTCCCTTATCCCCTATTCAAAAGAGGCCCAGTCTTCTCCCAAAACCACCATACCTAGAAGGCCTCAGCTGTCTAGACCCAACTGCACAAAAGAGGCCTCCTCTTTTCCTCTCCCATGCATTTGGACAAATAATTGGGCAAGTAGAATTTTATCACCTGTGACTTTGTCTTACCTGGAATATATACTACCAGGCATTTCTCCTCCTCCTCTTGCCGGAGCGTGTTTGCAGCAGCTCCTCTTGGTTTTATTTTATTTTAGCAATTTTTAGTACTCCCTTTGGATCCTTTTTATTTAAATAATATTTTTTGGAGACGATAATATTTTTCGGTGAGCTTGCAATAATCCCTCCCCCCAAATTTGACACAGCTATTTAAAAAAATAAATAAAGTAGTCATAGAAATCAAGCTCAATTTGAAAGGAGATTTATTTGTGTTGGGGAGATAGGATGTTAGTAATCAGGGAAAAGGAATGTCTATGGAGATTCTCAGACATCCAGGTCATGGTTGTCTCAAAGGCGCTTTTTTCAAGAGGCAACTGGACTTTCTGGTTTTTCTTTCGCTTCTCATCCAAGAGGGAAAAGGAAGCATCTCTGCTGATCCTAAGGATTCATTGGAAATTTATAAAGTATCTCTCATCAGAGCTTTGGCACAGGCCATGGACTATCTGGGGAGTTCTGGGACTTGTGTCCACACATCCTAAAATTGCCAAGATTGAGAAACACCAGTTTATGCCCTGCATCACTCTAATCGGGAATTCAAAATATCCTCATTTATTTTTTAGTACCGTACATGCAAGGCCTATGTCTGCTCTCCCTGCCTGTGCCCCTGGCCTTTGTACCCTAAAAGAATTAATTAAATGCTCTGCGAAAATAAAGTAACAGGAAATGTTGCATTTCTCCCTGGGGTATTTTAAATGGATATCAAATGATTGAACAAGAGTTCCTTTTTTTTTATAATTACAAAAGGGTATTCTTTGTTTCACTAGGAGACAGCTGGGATTAGCCTTGGGGATTTCAGCTGTCATTGGCCAAAGGAGTATTTTATAGCCCATAAAACCTTCAACATTGTTCTCATTTACCTGCAAATAAGTCTCGGTGACCTCAATGATATTTACTCGTGAGTAGATAATTGATTAATAAGTGACAGTAAAAGCAACTGCTTTCTAGAATTAAGGTACCATTGGTCAAAAAGACAGAGCTAATCTGGTATGACTAATGCCAAACTAGTTTAAATAAGCTATTTTTCCTCAACCAGTCAGAACACTTAAGCTTCAGGACTATGCACACTTACCTGGCAATAAGCCCCATTGGACCTTACAGACTTCCGTAGGTTAAACGTGCACAGAATTGCAGTAACAGGTTAACTGCGCATGACAAAAGCATAGTGTGCCATTTCAACAAAGAGTCTGCGTCCACTTTCCAACTTCTCTAAATGCTCTTCCCCAAATTATTCCAAGAAGCGGGGGTAGACAGGCAGTCAACACACTAGTTCTCACACTTTCATTCCCTTTGTGGCTGAACTCATTTACTTACCATTTTATAGGCTATAAACTCAATTCCCTGAATCCAGAATTCAAGCTTTCCTCCCTCCCCCTAATACGTTTTGGACCATTCCTAAATACCTATTAAAATGTCTCCATGCAAGAGCACCTCAATGCTTTTGGTGGAGGTGGGGGTGGAAACAAGGCTCTGGTGAGTGTGTCTTCCCTTACTTACCATAAATAGCCAAAACACATAGCAAAGAACAAAGCACTGGAGTTTTGAATCACATTGCATGCTTGGGCCAAACCAAGCTCTAAGTACCAATATATTGTATCTATATCTGTAGGACAGCCTACTTCAATCAATTCATCCCATCCCCTTGTCTTCATTGGAGATGCTGAAAGCACCTCCCCCCTTACCCTGAAAGGGGGTGGGGAATGAGAATGCTTTTTGTGTAGGGTCCTTAGTGCTGTGAGTTTGGTGGTTTACTTGCAGATGTTTCATTACCAAAACATCAGGGGAGACATGATAGCAGTTTTCCAATATTTGAGAGGCTGCCACAGAGAGGAAGGGGACAAGCTATTTTCCAAAGCACCTGAAGGCCAGACAAGGAATAACAGTTGGAAACTGACGAAAGAGAGATTCAACCTAGAAATAAGAAGGTATTTTCTGACAGTGAGAACGATCAACCAGTGGAACAGCCTGCTTTCGGAGGTTGTGTGAGCTCCAACACTTGAGACATTCAAGATGGGATTGGACTACCATTTGTTGGAAATGGTGTAGGGTCTCCTGCTTGAGCAGGGGGTTGGACTACATGACCCTTCCAACTCTGTTAATCTGTAATCTGTAAAACTAGGTAACATCATCAGTGCTAGAAGGGTTTGCTCTTATTTTTATATGTAGCAACCTCTCTTTTATAAGTAAGCAATCTCTCTTTACAGAAGATATCAGATTTACTGAATACTGCTAGGGAAAGTGCCATTCAGGCAGAATAGAGGCAGAATAGCTCACAGTATTGGGACATACCATATTTTTCGGACTATACGATGCACTAGTGTATAAGATGCACCAAGATTTCAAAGAGGTAAGTAAGAAAAAATGTTTTTGTCTTCCCTGGCCCCAGCAGAACTCTGCAGGCCTCCCAAACCCTCTGTGCACCTTGTTTTGTACAAAAACGGGTCTGTTTTTGCAAAAAACGGAGCATGCAAAGGGTTTGGGAAGTCTGCAGTGTTTCTGTGGGCAGGGGGAAGGCAAAAACAACCCTGTTTTTGCAAAAGATGGCCCATTCTTTGCCCGTTTTTCACAAAAACGGGGAGGTTTTTGCCTTTCCTCAGCCCACAGAAACACTTTGCAAGCCTCCCAAGCCCGTTTTTCGCAAAAATGGGATCCAGGGGCGGAGCTTCAGGAGGCCAAAATTGCTATATTTGGTGTATAAGACACACCAACATTTCCTGTTAGGGGGGGGAAAGGTGCATCTTATACTCCGAAAAATACGGTAACTGGAAATAAAATTGGGGTTATTTTTATGCATATATACATATTTTATACATATAGAATTAAGAGCAAACCCGCTCCCTTCTAGCACTGACAGTGTTACCTAATTTGGTAATGAAACGTCTACAACAAAACCACCAAGGTCAAAGAACACCACAGACAATTCCACAATTCAACCCCGGGCAACAAATACTTTATTCTCTTCTATCCATACTTTTATTTCCAGTTATGCCCTGATACTGTGATCTACTCTGCCTCTAGAGACCCGAATGGCACCTTCCCTAACAGTCTTCAGTAAATCTGATCTCTTCTGTAAAGAGAGGTTGTTTATGGAATGCTGGATTTTTGGGTGAGGGTATGTTTACATTGCTTTTCATGGATTTAATTCTTAACTTGCTTGCAAACAACCAGGAATTGGCAGTATACATTTCTGGAACAGTTTGAGGTTTTTTTTCTTTTTCTCCTTTTCATGCCAGCCTTCCCAAACTTGGTACATTCCAGATAGTTGAGAATACGACTATAAGTTATCAGTTACCGGTTTCACATAACAGAGACTGAGAATATTGGGAGTCGGAATTTCAACATATCTAGAGTTACCAGACTGGAGAAAAAATGTATACAGAGAGAAAGATTGGTTTCATACATTTTTGTTATAATTGTAGTTTATTTTATAATATTACATAACATATTTTTTTGTTATAAGCATAGTTTATTTTAAACGGTGCAAAGGCTGAGCTTAAACACTACACTGAGTGAAAACCAATAACGACATAGCATAGTATGTGAATTCAGCCACACATCCACTATCAGAAGTAACATCTGGAGGTATGTAACTTTTCCCAGCCTTGGGTCGTCTATGTGCAATGGATCTTACTCCCACAGTCTCCAACCAGCATGGATGACACATCCAGAAGATACCATATTTGGCAAAATCCTGCATGATGCTAAATATCCTTTCTCTCTCCAAAGGGGTTCCTTCCTCTTCTACAATTTTTGATGTACAAAGAGCGTTTGCGTTTCTTAACAGCTATAAATATTTGTGTTTAATTTGTGCTTAAATAAATTTACCATGAACAAATGTTGGAATAGCCTTCAAAGTTCTCTCCAGCTTTATGCCAGTAGCAGAGGAACAGACGATGCAGCCCAACCTATTTGGAGAGGCCAGGCTGGGGATATGTTTGAGCTAATGCTACTCACAGTGTCAGAATATGGATTAAGCAATAGCCACATATCTAGTGGCTTGCTAACACCTCGCTGAAGTTTAAACCTGTCTCACAACATTGGTAAAGTTCCTTAATTGTCCAAACTGACAATTTACTAGAAATGTAGTAAATTAACATCTGAAATCTCACATGTTTTATTATACTGTGAGTTTATAGGTCAGTATATAGTCTCCCCTTACTAGAGAGATTGCCAGGGAGGGCAGACAATTTTTATGTAGGCTTTCTCCTCCAGGACTCAAACCCAGTTACCACTCGTGCTGTGGCAAAATTCTGTGTCGCTGCAATGTCCACAAGAAAAAAATATTGGTTACAGAATTATAGCTGTCAACTTTTGCCAATTTTTTGGAAAATATTTCTAACAATTTTTGGAAAAATGTATTTACTCACATATTTATCTGCTCTCCACTCACGTAAACTAGGGAGTGACCCTAACGGTTTGAGAACATGTATTTTCTTACCAGGGATATTATTATCCACTATTAATGTCAGTACTATTTTGTAATATATTGTAAACGGTGATATCTATTGCTGGTCGATGACTGCAATAAATTTATATTCTATTCTAATATCTGAAACTAGCTAGTGGACCGATGTTCTTTCCTAAGAAATGGAAATACCACCTTTTGCACGCTTCTGCAACATCCGACCGACCATTAGGCGTAAGCAAAAGAGGTGCAGAAAAACGCTTCCGGCCATCCGGTCGGTTATCTTACGGATTCTTTTTTTTTTTTGCAGCCCAGGCCTATTTTTTTTTGCAAGGGGCTCGACGCAGTCTAGCCAATGAGAAGCGGAATTCAGAGGCGCCAAACGCAACGGGACCCCTTGAAGTAGTTGCCCAACTCCGAGACTCCAAAGGGCCTTCAGAAAAAGGCGTCGAGCTGTGCCAGAGGAGCTGTTAACGAGATCCAGATGTTCGCGGGGAGCTGCTGGTTGGGGAGGGATTGGTCATCGGCCGGGCGGAGGGCAACCAATGGAGGCGCGCGGGAGACGCCTCCGGCCCCGCCCAGGGCCAGTCCTGGGAACTGAGGGGTGGGATGCGGAGGCGGCTCCCGGGGCTGGGACTTGTGGTTCCCACTCCACGCCAGCCCGGGAGGAGCAAGTCCATCGCAAGGGCCAAGCACAAGCATGCTCGGGAGACTTCAGCTCCTCTCTCTGCTCTTGCTGCGGCTGTTGGGCTGGGGGGCTGCCCTGCCCCGTTCGCAGCTCTTCCTCTTTGGGGGGTCCCCAGGGGACCAGGAGCTGCCCGAAGGAGACGACGAGACCTCGGTGCCCGTGCCCTTGCCCAGCCCGCTGCTTTTCTACGAGACCCACTTCAGTCAGCTCTACGTAAGTGGCCGGGCATGGTCAACCTCTAACCCTTTCCCGTTTGTCCCGGAGGGATCTGGAGGATCAGGGCTGGCGTGGGGTGGTGGTGGTGGAGAGAAAAAACCAGCCCCTTCCTCAACAAATGTGCGATCCATGCAAGGGTACGTGAGGGAGAGAACACTCAAGGCAGCCAGCCCAGCGGTGTCCTTAAGGCAAGACGTCTCTGCTTAGCCTCAGCTGCCAGCCCCAAGAATTTCCTGGGTTCTTAATAAGGCTCTGTTTTTTTTTGTTTTTTTTTGCTCGAGAAGATTTCTTTCCAGTCTCATGCTCGGTCAACTGACATCAATAGCTCTTCTTTACCTTCTGCCAAGTTCTTTCTAGGAGGCCCAATGGTGGTTGTTGTCGAATTGTGGTTGTTGTTGAATTGGAGCTTCCCAAAGTTAGCAGCCTGGCCGCTGGGCTATCCTTTCCAGTCTCCCTGGCTTTGAATTTTGGCGCACGTTGCCGCATGATGGCAGATGTCTCGTGGTTGGCTTCAGAGGGCTGGCAATATTCACCCAAGGGATGGCTGGGTCTCTAAAGCCTTAGAACAAGCCTCTTTAGCGCAACCAGAAACGTGGATTATTAGCGCCTACACTTTTTGCTCCTTGTTTGGTATATTGGGGAAAAGGAAAAAAAAAAAAACCAGGCAAAGGAACTTGCAGCTCTGTATAAGGCATTAAAAACCAGTTTCCTCTTATAGGATGAATGTAACTCTTAAGTTCTCAAACTTTCCTTTTGTGGTATATTAGGAAGGAAACAATCTAGTCATGGAGTTGCGCTTCAGGCTTACAGTCAGATATGGTATTGTTAAGATTTTGATGTCACAGAGCTCCAAAGATGGGAGGGGAAAAAAAATATCTACAGACTACAATTGAGTCAGGAAATCCAAGGGAGGAATTATAGACTGTCCCAAAGGATCCCCTTGCTAAAATCTCACCTGAAGTTTATTACAACCATTTTTATCACAATCTTCTCTTGCTCCTTTTTACACCAGAACTTTGTATACAACCTTGAGTTGTTTTTGACACTGTTTCTCATTGCCCCAATTTTCGTGTTAGGTGGAAAGTACAGGTAGTCCTCCACTTATAACCAAAATTGAGCCCAAAATTTCTGTTGCTCAGCAAGACAGTTGAGTGAGTCGCATCCCATTTTATGACCTTCTTTGCCTTAGCGATGCTGGCTGGGGAATCCTGGGAGTTGAACTCTACACTTCTTAAATTGCTGAGGTTGACAAACTCTGCATTAAGGCAATGAATGGGCTGTCATCGGGGAGATCCAAGTTCAAATCCCCTGTTAGCCACAGAAGCTCTGGGTGACTTGGCCAGTCACTCTCCCTCAGCCTAACCTACCCCATTGGGTGATGGGAAAAATAAGAGACAAAAGGTATATTATTTACCTAAAAAAATACATAAACAAATTGAAGATGCCTTGAATAATGGCCCTATTCACACAATATACCAAGACAATCACTTGGTTCCTATACCACGCTGAATCCTAGATTATCGCATTCATGTTAGCTTAATCTAGTATGTTACGGGAACCCAGACTGAGATTTAGTGATCACTTTAATTATTTTTATATATTCACAAAGTTCAGGTGTTCATGACTGCTGTCTAATGGTAAAGCGACCTCCTGGTAGAGTCCTGTGGGATGATGACCCATTAGCACAACCTCCTTATTTCACATAGTATCACACGGAAGTCATTTCATCAATAGTTATTTTAGCTATAAGGAATTATTTGTTGTATCGGCTATAACAGCAAGTTAAAGACTTTTCCTCTGCCTGTTTGGCAACTTTCATATTAAGGCTGTTTTGGATAAGAGGTGTGTAAGTTGTGATTAAGGCTTCAGGTTAGAATGCAGGAAGCTGTGAGTTCTAGTCCCTCCTTAGGCATGAGTGCTTTGGCCAATCACAAGGAGAGTTCTAGTCCCGCCTTAGACTTGAAAGCCAGTTGGGTGACCTTGGGCCAATCACAAGGAGGCTGTGAATTCTGATCCCACCTTACAAATGAAAGCCAGCTGCGTGGCTTTGGGCCAATCCTTCTTTCTCACTGTTATGTGGAAAATAGGAGGAGGAAGGATCATTAGATATGTTTGTCATCTTGAGTTATTTTTAAAAATAATAAAGGTGGGACACAAACAAATATTGCAGATGACTGCTGTGTTTTGTGAGAAATTTTGTAACTTCTTCTGGAGTGAGACAGTGATCCATTGAACCTCACCCTTGATCTTAGGTCAGGTTGGGAGTAATGGAATTTACCATCCAGAATATCTGAGAACAGCTGCCCTATGTGAAATGAAAAAGTATCATGGAGCAAAGCTGATGCTTCCTTGTGGCTACAACCATGATGTTTGGCCAAAATTAGTCATCTTTCCCCTAAAGTTCTCCTAATGGAGGCTTCTGAGAAAGCCCAGTCAGAATACCACTGGATATTCTGGATTGGAGAGTTGGGAGGACTTGGAATAATCAGTCTTTCATTGGGCACTGTTTGATTTGAAAACACTCGAGGGTACAGTGTCTACAGTACTGTACTGAAGAGTTTTTAACATGTTTTTTTTTAATGAGCTACGGTGGCGCAGTGGTTAGAGTGTGGTACTGCAGGCTACTTCTGCTGCCTGCTGTCTGCCTGCAGTTTGGCAGCTCAAATCTCACCAGGCTCAAGCTTGACTCAGCCTTCCAGCCTTACGAGAAGATGTAGGTTCTGAATCTTTTTACTGCTGGTTCACTTAGGGGTGCGCTGCGGGTGCACGGAAGCAAAAACCAAGATAGCACCGCTGAAAGAACTGGCTCGGGGGTGTGGCAGGCCCAGGTCGCTAACGGTTCTACAGAACCGCTCCGCAAAGTTACTAACGGTTTGGTAGAACCGAACCATCAGGATCCCAACTCTGCTTCCGAGGTGGGTAAAATGAGGACCCAGATTGTTGGGGGCAATGTGCTGACACTGTAAACTGCTTAGAAAGGGCTGTAAACCCTGTAAAGCGGTATATAAGTCTAAGTGCTATTGCTATTGCTAATGGATTCAGCAAGTCATTTACCATCCAAAGATGGACACGATTTATCTCACTATTTTTTTACTGGCTGCTGTGACAGGTTGGAACCAATGGAATCATTTCAACTCAGGACTTCCCCAGAGAGACCCAATATGTGGACGATGACTTCCCTACGGACTTCCCTGCCATTGCTCCATTTCTCTCAGACATTGACACCAGCCACGGACGAGGTAAAATCTATTACCGGCTGGATGATTCCAGAGAAGTCCTGGAGCAGGCTGCTCAGTTTATCCAAGCTGGATTTCCCACGGCCCCCAACTTTGTCCCGCACCATACCTTCATTGTCACCTGGAAGGATGTAGGAGCCTATGAAGAGGTCACCCGCAGCTCTGCACCCTCCACGCAGGTGAGCTGATGCTTTGTGACATTTTTCCTGTGATTTCTGTCCGTAGCATGCTGAACAAGAGATAATGGTGTAGCCATTGGGCCAAGTTGTTAGGATGCTATGAAACCTTTAAAAAACGAGGGGAAATATCAGACATAGAAAGTTGATTGTTACGATTGTTATTTGGGAGGAGGTTAGAAGTTGACGTCACGTGGGACATTTGAACAAGAGCACTTGTGTCCTCATAAGATAGGCAGTGGCAAAGGGGAAAGGGGACGGAGAGAACAAGACTTCAGAATCTCCCTCTGAAAGGCTGAGATAGAAATCGAGTGAGAAATTTGATGTCAATAGATGTCTTTGTCTTATCAGCAAGACTCTTGAATTTTGCTTGGAATGCGATAAGGACATTGTGTGTATTATGTTAATAGGCTCTGCAAGTATTGGATTAAATCAGTGTTTTTCCACAACTTTAAGATGTGTGGAATTTTCCGACCAGGATGGGGACTCAGCATGCTGACCTGGGGAATTATGGGAGTTGAGATCCACATACCTTAAAGTTTGTTGGGGTAGAGAAACACTGGGCCCAGAAAACAGCTGATAATCATTTTTTTATGAGGAAGGAAGCAAGGAAGGAAAGAAGGAAATTTGTAGTTCTTTTGAAGTTGTATAGATAATCCTGAAAATCTGAAATTCCAGATGAAGCCATAGAAGCACAAAGAAATGTCCTGAATGGGAGTTCAAAAGCTGTGACTCCCATGATGTGACTTTTTAAGAAGAGCATATATTATATATTCTGAAAATCTCTGATTTCAGACATTTCTTCACACACAAAAAAGTCTTCTTCAAAACTTCCAGTGTTGGAGCATTTACAACTTCTGGGGAAAAGCCATTCCGCTGGTTCATTGTTCTCACCCTTAGGAATTTTCTCTTTAGTTCTAGGTTGCTTCTCTCTTTGATTGGTTTCCATCCATTGTTTTTGTATTGCCTTCTGGGGCTTTGGAAAATAGGTTGACTCCCTCCGCTTTGTGGCAGCCCCTCAAATATGACACTGCTATCATGTCACCCCTAGTCCTTTTCATCAAACTAGACATACCCAATTCCAGCAACTGTTCTTCGTATGTTTTAACCTCCCCTAATCATCTTTGTTGCTCTTGTCTGCACTCTTTCTAGAGTCTCAATAGAGTCAATAGAAGATTTTACTGTAGGAAATGAAGATCCTGAAAAAATGCTGTAAGATAGCATTAAACTGGCTGGACAAATAATGTGATCTCAGTTAAGGCTGATAAATGGAGATGTTGAGCGGCCTAGTCTAAGTGTACCTTTGCACAAAAACAGATTTTCAGATTTTTCCATGTAGGGTGGAAAGAAGTCCTCATGCAGCAAAAGTTTGCATTTATAGAGTTTTCAAAATAAGAGGACTTTATTTTAGGCCACTAAGCTTTATTTTGCAACATTCTGGTGATGGCTCTCAAAGGGCCCAGGATTTAACAAACTATGATAAAATAAGGATTTGTTAAAAGTAATTTTTGGGTAAATATCATTCCCATGTATTTAGATGTATTTTCCTGGCTTTTAAGGATGGCTTTCCTGTATGGCAGTCTTTGTTGGTTCATGACCTTGAGGCATGCATGCTTGTCTGAAAAGAATAGGACTGTTCTCACATTTTTCAGCCAGCGTAGACGACCCTTTGGTGGAGGAAGTGGAGATAATTTCCTATTTTTAAAACTTGCTGCCTGAAATGTTTTTCGTTAGGGATGGTGGGTGGATTGCTCCAAACAATGCAATTGTATGTCAGCAGGGAATTGCCCATTTCATATTTTCCATAGCACATGGAAAAGAGACACTAATAACATTCCTATAATGGGATGGGTATGCATTTTGTTGTATTTTGTTTTCAACATGGACTCGCCCACATTAAAAAATGGGGAAAGAAAATAAGACCAAACCATTCCTATCCATGGAGAATTGGCTTTGCTTTTAAAATGTGAAGAAACATCTGAAAAGGTCAGGTTTTTTTTAAAGGTATGTATTGGTTCCCATAGTTAGTACCATAGATATATGCAGTTCTTATGAATCTGCCTTCCAGCTCCTTATACCATGTCCCTCTGTAGCTTAAGGCTAGTTCTCATTCCTCTATCTCAAGCGGATTTGGAAACCAACATGGTATCTGGAAAACACCCAAAGAGAAGAAATAAAAAGACAATAAATCTTGTAAATGATAAACTGATTCTACATAAGCCTACATTTAGGTCACCATCTCCCTGGGAAACTTGAGAAAAATCCAAGGGTGGAAATGTGGATGTGAAGTTCTCCCTCCTTTGCAGAAGCTCCATCCCTGATTTGTGAACACACACCTATGTCCTTCCAGATGTTGTCGAAATACAGCTACCACCATTAGACCTTAACCATAGAATGGAGGTGGAGCAGTTGTTAGAGTGAGCTACTGCAGGCTACTTCAGCTGACTGCTAGCTGCAGTTTGGCAGTTCAAATCTCACCGGCTCAAGGTTGACTCAGCCTTCCATTCCTTCCGAGGTGGGTAAAATGAGGACCCAGATTATTGGGGGCAATAGGTTGACTCTGTAAATCGCTTAGAGAGGGCTGTAAAAGCACTATGAAGCGGTATATAAGTCTTAAGCGCTATTGCTATTATTGCACATAGGAAAAAGCGGTAAACAGGTTTAAGAGTTTACAGTGTGTGACATGTGACTGCGCTAACCCCATGTCTTGTGTCCTTGCAGTACGCCATTGTCTTCCGTACTCCGCCGTATCACAAGACAAAAATAGACCGTCCAGTCACTGTGTTCCTTCAGCTGAAACGCAAGCGAGGGGGTGATGTGAGTGACTCCAAGCAGTTTACATACTACCCAGTGGTAGAAGGTACAGGGCACTCTGCGCGATGTGCTACTTTTGGTGTTTGACGGGGAGGGTGGCAGGGCACCATCATTGATTTATTCTCCTGTATCTTTGGCTGCAGATAAGGAAGAAGTAGAAAGGAAGCGTAAGAAGATCTTACCTCAGTTCCCACAGCACTTTGGTGGCGGTGCGCCTATGGGTGGCGCTGGTGGTGGAGCTGGTGGATTTGGTTCCAATGGAGGTAAATCTTAACACTTGATAGGCGCTTGGTGGGTTTTAACTTTTTAATAGTCTGCTGCCATTTAACTTGAAATCAAAGGCTTTTTAAAAAAATTATTAGATATATCTCAACCTTAGAAACCACATTTCCACTCATTACAGCGTTTCCGAATCGTATTAACGTAGTTCCTTATTATATAAATTACCATTCCGTATATTATGTAATCATTTACCGTATTTTTCGGAGTATAAGACGCACCTTAGTTTTTGGGGAGGAAAATGGGGGGAAAAATCTGCCTACCAGGTATTCATCTGGCTAGCGTCCTTAGTCTGGTCAGCTTCAGCACATTATTT
>JANHFT010003421.1:30343-42681 GCA_032467955.1 Pseudoxenodon macrops
AACTTTCTGACAGTGAGAACAATCAACCAATGGAACAGCTTGCCTTCAGAAGTTGTGGGAGCTTCATCACTTGAGACCTTCAAGAAGAGAGTGGACTGCCATTTGTCAGAAATGGTGTAGGGTCTCTTGCTTGAGTGGAGGGTTGAACCAGATGACCTACAAGGTCCCTTCCAACTCTGTTAATCTTAGGGGAGGGAATAGTAAACTTGACAAATACAGTATGTTGTTATAGCTCAAGATTTTTTCAGCTCTGTTAAATGGGAAGGTTACACATGACCCCAGAACAGTACAACTGTCACAAATAAATGCCAGTTGTTTAGTGTCTGAATTTTGATCACGTGATCATGGGATTTGGCAAAGGTCATAAGTATGAAAAATGGCCATAAAGGCATTTTTTCCAGTGCCTTGTAACTTCAAACTGTCCCTAAATGAATGATTATAAGTCAAGGACTACCTGTACTGCATGGGTGGGTTGCACTTACCTTCCCTACCTGTTTGGAGTCGCACCGGAAGTGTGCCTGCGCAGGAGGCTTTGCTAGAAGTGCGCATGAGCAGAGGGTTATTTTCGATTACATTTTGCTCCGGTGGATGGATTTCAAGCCAGAGGACCAGTTCGGGGGCGTGTCCAACCGGCCATTGCTGCCGGTTCGGCGAGCGGGGGGAAATTCCCGCTACTGGTTCTAGCGAACTGGTCCAAACCGGCAGGAACCCACCACTGCTTACTGTCAATTTCATGGCAGTTGCAGGTCAGCACCTGAATCTTCTACATCCCGAGGGAAAGCTCCAGTCACTTTGCCACGTGTGTGGAATTGTATCTCCCTGACTGGTTTATCCTGAGATGCTCACTGTAGTGAAGCATCACTAGCATATTTGGCTTGTGGTGCTGCAAAGAATGTTTTGGTTGGCATGCTGCTAAGAGGGAGCAATGTGAAGATTTCAAGCCTTCGGAATGAGAGGCCAAGATTGACACTGGTATTCGGTTCTTTTAGACCCAGCTGGGGGAGGTTTAGACCAAGCTGGGGAGGCTTATATTAGAGGGGGTTTGTTTTTGCTGCACAAAGATTAGTTCTGGCTCTGTAATATTTGGCAAAAGTGGAACAGTTATTTCAGCCATAAGTCTCTCTCAGTTCAATCTAAGTACAGGATTGTTCTGAAGATAAACCTAAATGCTTTACCTTCAGTTCCTTGAAATTTGCCAACAGGTTTTAGTACAACTGGCTAGACATTCTGGGACATGGAGCTGATGAATGCGACTCTGAGGGAAGCTGAAATAAATAAAAAGTAGCAAAAATCATGTTTACCTGCTTATCAGCAACACAAGAATGATTTTATTGGCCTATCTTTCATAGCTCTTATGAGGCTGTCTTAAGAAAAGTCTAACTAAACCCCAACGCCACCTACCACAGACAAAAACATACAATAATTAAATGCTAATTATGATAAATATATATATAAGATATTCATTTTTCTCAATGATATTACTTTATACAATACTGCAGGAATCATGTTCTTGAAAACTCCATTACAAAAACCCAATTTCTATAGATATGATGTGATCCAGCAGTTTTCTTTGTGCATTTTATGTTCTTACAGAAACGTAACATTTCAAGGAAGAGGATTAAACTAACACTTTTCTTCGACTTGTCACATTTCTATCTACATATTTTGATCTCTACACCAGAATATGAAATATCTAATGTTTCATTGTTCATCGAAAGCTTTACTACTTCATTCTGCTGATTGTATGCTCTTTAATCAGAAGTTATTGCTCTATGAAGTTTGCCCAACCTCTGTATCTGCAACACGACTTATAAAGAGTTCTGGTGGCCTTTGAAGGAATTTCCTTTTCCTTTTTTCAGAAGATTTATTCTTGTTACCATAGAAGGTAATGAAGAGATGGATTATGAAAAGTTTGTCTTACACTCAGTAGATCAGAGGCAAAGGCAATACATTTTTTGTGTTTTTCTGGATTATCTGTTTTTCCATAGCTTTCAGAGCTCTAGTGGGGAGTAAAAAAACAACCACCACATTACAAAGAACATTATATTATTTAAAAAAATAATTCGCTGTTTCTCCTACTTTACAGAACGTAAGACTGTTTCTCAAGATCTGACAAAAGATAGAGATGTCAAAGGACTCTATCCTGGCTTTTTTTCAAGGATCATAACCTGCCAATGTGGGCTCTGCTGTGGCGTAAAATGGCAATTCTGAAAGGCAGCTGATGTCATCCTCATACTTGGCTAAAAATAGTTGAAATGAATCAGTCCACCCCTGGGAAAGTTGTGCAAATATGACTGTACATTTAAGAAAATGAAAGTTCAACATACTTTGAGGACACCAGTTCATAAAATCATGTTCTAGCGTGGCATCAGTCATTTCTTTCAACAGCACTACCTTGTCATCCTGTTAAGGCGGCTAGGCCTGCTGGCTGGAAAATTCTGGAAGTTGAAGTTCAGTTGCCAAGTTTGCGAAACACTGCTTTGAAACAAGGAAGGCTTGCAGGGAAAGCGCAAAGTATTGTTCCTTTCTGCCCACCCCCAGTCCTACCTCAATGCTCTTTCAAACTAAATACTAGTCCTGTGGTTGTGGCAGTGGAAAGCAAAGCTTACAGGCCTCTTTTAGTCTTTAAATCAGGGAGCAATCCAGCATGGCTGGCTGAGGTATTGTGGGAGCTGAAATCCACAACTCCTAAAATCGCCACGATTGGACATCCCTGGTCTACACAATGAAGAGAATCAATGTAACCTTTGCCAAACTTTGCTCTCTGGGATCCATTAAAGTCTGCTGTCCAAATTTGGTAGCATAATTTGCTGATAACTGTCAGTAGTAAATTGCCATTTGGCAGCTGAACTGCTTCTTTTTGTCCTTAATTTATATTACATACCACTCTGAGGTTTTATTTTATTATTTTATTTTATTATTTCTGGCTGCTGGCCCCACTCTGTCTTATATCATGGCCTCATGTATAGCAGTTCCTAGCCAGAAAACGTCAAAAGCAGTTTATGGCCATTGTTAGATTACCCACCTCAGCTTTGTGTGGTTTGATTTTAATTTTTAAAATAAAGTTAAAGCAAGAATTACCTTTAGTATAGGAAGTAAAATCTCGAGATACAATAGTCGAGGTCATGAGTCCTTCCGCTGAACTCTAACTTCTCATGTGGAAAGTCCATCAATCAATGGAGAAATCTGAGGACTTACTGGAATAGAGGCTGAGAAGCACTTACAATTTAAGCACGAGGAGAGTGAAAAGCAACTGTGACATTTAGAAAATATCTCTCATTCTACATGGCTAAGAAAATGTTGCACAACATGCCTGCTATTTTATTAATCTTAAATATTTATTTTAATTACTCTTTGGTGTGCTCAATCCTACTTAATATAACTTAGTTTGGGTATGTATGTTCCTCACCTTGAATTCATATATATATATATGTGTGTGTGATATTATGTTATTGTTTATTATTGCTATCTTCATCAATCATTCACTCTCTGTGTGTGTGTGTGTTTATACACACACACACACACACACACACACTGCGAATTACCCTAAAAATGTGAGTTCCAGGTGTAGCCTATCCCCAGGGAATGATGCTGAGCTGCCAGATATTGCTTTAACAGCATTCTCTCTGGCTCCCTCCCACACACCACCACTCCTCCGCCTCACAGGCACATTTGATATATCCATCAAATTCATTTGTTTTTTTGCCGTCGGTCTCTACTTTCCAATAGAAATCGGTCTCTACTCATCCTACAGGATCTTTCTCGGTGCCTCAATGCTTAGTAAGCTGGTAGCAGATCAATGTGCCTGTTGATGGAATTGTTGGAAAACCAGGCTTCTTTCAACAGGCATCCCCCTTTAGTTGCATCGCAGGCAACAACTTCAGCCTCTTGAAATTTGAACCTGTAATTGTGTTCCTTCATGTGTGACCAGACAGCCAGTTCATGTTCATACACTCTAGTCTGTAGTCGCTTAGGTATATATAAATACACTTGCTGTCACCTGAGCTTCTCCGGAGTTTTTTTCCCTTGACTTTCTTAAAGGGGAAGGGTTGTTTTAAGCTTTTTACACTGCTGTTGGGAGGAAATATTCCCCTGTTGGAGTTCTTCCAGCCAGGATGCAACAATCAGCACTTTGAAGAAATAATTGAATAACGAAGCAGAGCTGCCGGAAAGCAGCTTTTAATGACAAGGAAACAAGATGAGTGATATTAAGCAAGGCTTCTTGGCTAGCTAGAAAGATTGACATTCAAATGTGAATTTACCTACCCTTTCTGAGTTTTGCTCTAAAACTGTTTTTTTTTAAAGTTTAATTCTGTGCTTCTATCTGGGGAGGTGGGTCTTCCTTCACTGCTTTAGTGGTTCTTGGTACTGTCCTTTTAGGGTGTACTTCCAAGAGGCTGGATGTAAGCTTGGCACTGATTTTTTACTGTCTTTCTTGGGGGCATGTGATTTCTCCTTAAATCTGGATGATTTCCTTAGCGCAGTGATGGTCAGTTTTTAGCACACTTTTTCTTCTTGCGTGCCAAAAATGGCAGCACACGCACACTACGCATACATACCGATACACAACCCCACACACACACACTGCACATGCGTGCATCCCCCCCCACATGTGCCCCCCATTGGGCCATTTTTCACCCTCCGGAGGTTTCAGGAGGCTTCCATGAATCCTCCGGAGGATGAAAAACTGCCCTACGGGAAAACTGGAAATCCGTTCCTGAAGTTCTGGTTTGCCCGTTGGACTATTTTTGGCCCTACGGAGGCTTCCCTGAAAGCTCCTAACGCTTCCGGAGGGCAAATTATGGCCGAAAATCAAGGCAGAAAATCAGCTGGCCAACACGCACATGCCTCACGTGCCCTCAAAAATGGCTCTGTGTGCCACCTGTGGCACGCGTGCCATAGGTTCGCCATCACTGTCTTAGGATGTTGAGGTATGGCCATTAGATCATTTGGAGCAAACTTGGCAACTTTAAGATGTGTGGACTTCAAAATCCCAGAATTCCTCAGCAAGCATTGAGAGTTGAAGTCCACACATCTTAAAGCTACCAACTTTGAAGAAAAACCGATCTGGAGGAATTCTTGAGCTGGCAGGCAATGGGATGCTGAAACTGCTTTAAACATATCTTGGGAAATAAACAAGCTTCAAGAATCCATGTTCCATTAGACAATTTTGAAACTATAATATGGGAATAATCTTACTATTGGTGTCCTTTATATAAGATAATCTTATTCCTGGTGTCCTTTTATAGCTATAAGAGAGGGATTGTCTTCAGCTACAAACAGTATTGTGAAATGTGAATACAGTAGGACTTTTGGGGATGTCAGGCATGGTAATTTGCAAAGAAATGGTAATAATTTTTAGGTAGTGTCTCCTTTCCTGAATCCTTTCATATGGGACAACTCTTTTACAGTAATTTAAGAAATCTGAAGAACATCTGGTTGAGAAGATTTCCTTGAATGTAAAGGTTTTGAGCTTGAATATTGGACAAACTCAATTCTGTCATTAGAAGTATAGAGCAAATGGTTCCCAATACTCTGAATGTCAGTATGTTCTCTAGTTGCCATTATTGGTGGTGGCAAGGCTTCAAACGATTCTCACATATCGCTCTGGAGATTAGATGAATCACATGGCTTTCCCTGGTTACTTAGAATCATAGAATTATAGGGCTGGAGGGGACCTTGGATCAGAGGTGGGTTCCTACCGGTTCCGACCGGTTCTACTGAGTAGGTAGTAGGGGCGCTGGTGACGTAACAGAGCCAGTTCTGTTGCTCCGTGGGCAGCGACATCTTTTTTTGGGATTTTGTTTTTGAAATTTTTCCCCCCTCGGGTTTTTCTTCTTCTGCGCATGCGCAGAAACTGAGTTTCTGGCACTGCGCATGCGTCGCCATCTTCTTTTCGGCCTTTTGTTTTTTGGGAAAAAATTGTTTTTGAATTTTTTGGTTTTTTTTACTGCGCATGTGCACGGGGTGCGCATGCGCACGAGGTGTGCCCACACGGCAAGGGAGGCAGCGAAGCACTGGCAAGGTAAATTTAGAACCCACCCCTGCCTTGGATGTCTTCTAGTTGAAACCCACGCTCAAAGCAGGACGATTTATATAATCTCGGACAGATGGTTGTCCAATATTTTCTTGGAAACCTCCAGCAACGGAGGGAGGCAAGCCATTCCACTGATTGTTCTCACTGTTAGGAAATTTCTCCTTAATTCCAGATTGGATCTCTCTTTAACAAGCTTTCACCCATTGCTTCTTTTTCATAGTCTCATGTGCTTTGGGGAATAGGTTGACTCATTCTTCTCTGTGACAGTCCTTCAAGTACTGGAAGATAACTATCATGTAAACCCAGTCCTCTTTGTTAGACTAGACATAACTAGTTCCCTTAACTGTTCATTGTACAATTTAGTCTCCAGATCTCTTTTCATCTCTGTTACTCTTTGTACTTTTTCTAGAATCTCAGCAACTTTTTTGTATCATGGTGACAAGAACCGTATTCCAAGTGTGGCCTCACTAATGCAATATAAAGTGATACTATCTCTTCTCCTTAGGTTGATGCTGTCCCTCTGTTGAAAGACCCTAGGACTCCATTGGCCTTTTTGACAGCCACAACACACTGCTGGCTCATACCTAAGTGGTTGTGCTCTAGAACATCTAGATCCCGCTTACATCTAGATCCTCTAGAACAGGGGTTGGCAAACATAAACACTCAAAGAGCCACAAAGGTCCTAACTGGAAGCCCCCCCCCATTCAATTCTGGAGCTGACTAGAAGTCCGGTTCCCCCACCATAGAGTCTCCTAGTGCGGCATCCTTTTTCCTCTACCTGTCCTAACTGAAAGCCCTATCAATTGTGGGTCTGACCGGAAAACCCGCCCCTTGCCATAGAGTCTCTTCCTGGTGTGCCGTGCTTTTCCTCCGTATAACCAGAAGCTCCTCTCAAAATTGTGGCGGCGACAAGGAGCCGCAGCAGAGGGATGAAAGAGCCACATGCGGCTCCAGAGCCACAGGTTGCTGACCCCTGCTCTAGAACATCTAGATCTCTCTTTCCTACTGCTGAGCTAATCTATACCTGTGCGTTTGGTTTTTCCTGCCTAAGTGCAGGACCTTATTTTTCTCACCACTGAACTGCATTTTGATGGCTAGGTCCCAATGATCAAGTCTGTCAAGATCCTTCCAAAAGTGTTAGCAATTCCCTCCAGCTTTTCCCAGTTAGTGATGTCAAGCTGACTGGTCTGCCATTTCCTGGATAGGTTTTTATGCCTTAAAATTATAACTACTTGAGGCAAGAGAAAAATAGTTGTCACGGGCAATGACATACTAAAAATAATTCATATGACTGAGGTTGCTATGGAGTCCAGCATCTGCTCCTTCATGAACCGAAAGCTTTTACTAAAAATGATGCTAGATTTTCAGTGCTTAATTTGGGCTGTGTTCAGCCTTGGATTCATGTCCTTGGATATGTCAAGAGATACTATCTTTTTTATTTATTTACTTAGCACTTATAAAGCAATGTTTTGAGAAGGGAACGAAAAAGATCTTGGCCAGAAGCTTCCTAATTTCACTAGGGATGTCCAGTTTCTGTATTCTTGGGGGCCATCCAGGTCTCCAGATGTATATTTTTAAATGCAGCCTGACTGTTGCTTGCAATTGTGTCAGAGATGTTAGGAAGTCCACAATCCCAAGGGATGCTGAACTACAATGCCCAGATTCCTCACCAAGCTGTTAGGGGAGATCAGGCGTTATGCAGTTATTCTGTAACATATAAGATACAATTGGATAAAGGTCTACGTGACTGTTCGGATAAGATGTAGCAGTCAATAGGTAAGGTAAAGGTTCCCCTTGCACATATGTGCTAGTCGTTCCTGACTCTAGGGGGCGGTGCTCATCTCTGATTCAAAGCTGAAGAGCCAGCGCTGTTGGAAGACGTCTCTGTGGTCATGTGGCCGGCATGACTAAATGCCAAAGGCGCACGGAACACTGTTACCTTCCCACCAAAGGTGGTTCCTATTTTTCTATTTGCATTTTTACATGCTTTCGAATTGCTAGATTGGCAGAAGCTGGAGCAAGTAACGGGAGCTCACTCCTGTTACACAGCACTAGGGATACAAACTGCCGAACTGCCAACCTTTCTGATTGACAAGCACAGCATCTTAGCCACTGAGCCACCGCGTTCCTAGTCAATAGGTACAAATTTTGCCTGCTCTGTGGTTCCTTATAAAGCTCTTCACATGTTCATAGTATTGTTTGGTGGTTCTTATTTAGTGCTTCTCTTTATTTAGGAATGACATGACTCAATGGTGAGGCCCATGGTTACACAGGCAAAGCCTGAGATTTAGCTTCTCCTCATTCAGTCACAGACTCCGTGTCCACCTGAGGATTTGGGTTGTGACTTTTATGCTGCAAACATAAGTAAAGTCTTCTCCCTTTTTTGGTTATCAAGCATTGCAGCTTTCACTTCTGTTTTTGGCCTGGATGGAAACTCTTCCTGAAATCGAATCTCTCTCCTGATTCCCAAGTGGGTGATTATGAAAAAGAGGAAAATATTTTTCCCTTGTAGCTGGGAAAAAAAGAAACTTACTAAAGGCCAGAAAGATAAAATAGGAGGACAGAAAGATAAATTATGGCAAGGCAGCTTTATAAGGGCTTGAGATCTGGGCGGAAAAAAAGTGGAAGGGAAATCTCCTTCATGATTAATTGCAGAGATCTTACTTATTAATTAATTTTTAAAAAATGATAGTATTTATCTTCAATACATTCAGCATTTATAGTATCCTCTCTTAATCTGGTGTATAGTATGCAAGCTGGAAACACTTGAAACTGTAGTCCCACTGCATCTAGAGGACATATTAGTTTAATGAGTTGTGCAAACCCAGAAAATTGAACTAATTGATAAGTGTGGGAGTGACTTCAGTAGCTCATATTAGCTTTCCCAGGGACAAACAGAATGCAAAGGGGGAAAAAACCCGTAATACAGAATTGCAGATTAAAAAAAGAGAGAATGGATTAATTTCTTAATTAAAATGGGGGCAGAGAGCAGAGTTATTAAAATGTTTTGTAGAACAAGAGTTCAAAGAACTGAATGAACTTTCCTCCACATAAATCTTTACTATGAGCCTGGTAGTATAATTTCCCTTGTATTGCTGATGCAAGATTTGCAGGATTCTAGGAGTAAGGTCATGGAGCGAGTCGATGAGAAAAGGAAGATCTGAATCCGAGGTTTGCTTGTAACCGCAAAATTACATATTGGTCCCTTCATGATGTCTGTCCTCTTGTCTATGGAGATTCTCAGTTATCCAGGATGAGGCTGTCTGAAAGGTGCTTTTTCAAAAGGCACCTGGACTTCCTTTGTTTTTCCTTGAAGACATTTCGCTACCCATCCAAGAAGTGGTTATTCAACTTCGGTCCGAATTGAAGAAGCTTCTTGGGTGAGAAGTGAAACATCTTCAAGGAAAAACAAAGGAAGTCCACTTGCCTTTTGAAAAAAAACACCTTTGGGACATGTGGCGCAGTGGTTAGAGTGCGGTACTGCAGGCTACTTCTGCTGATCACCGGCTGCCTGCAATTTGGCAGATCGAATCTCACCAGGCTCAAGGTTGACTCAGCCTTCCGTCCTTCCGAGGTGGGTAAAATGAGGACCCAAACCGCTTAGAGAGGGCTGTAAAAGCACTATGAAGCAGTATATAACTCTTAAGTGCTATGTTGTCCTCTTGGACTAACCCAGGTTTAATTTACCCATGGCTCTGCCTAAGGGATGTCAGAATTTGATCCCTTCTTTTACTTTTTTTATGCCTTGCAGCGTAACACCTTCCAGGCTGTCTTAGCCTACAATGATGCAGACGCCTATGCCCTTTTCCTCTATCCTGAAGATGGGCTCCAGTTCTTTGGAACACGTCCCAAGGAATCTTATAATGTCCACTTGGAGCTCCCAGCTCGAGTTGGCTTCAGCAGAGGGGATTACCAACGGAGGGAAGGACCTTACCTCAGCATCACCAGCAGTGAACAATCTATCAAAAACCTCTATCAGTAAGTAGCTGCTTTACATTTGAGTATTGTTGGTGTCAGTCCTACAAAGCAGACCTGATTAAGGCTCCATAGGCTTCATTAGAAAGCTACCTTTGTTGAGATAGGTTCTAGTAAAAAGGATCTTGCAAATCTGCCTTCTGTTTTCCCCCCTCCCTACTTATACCCTAAGGCAGGGCAGAGGTAGGCTCCTACTGGTTCGGACCGGTTCTATAGAATAGATAGTAAGCCGCTAGTGATGTCACGGAACTGGTTCTGGTCCATGGAGGCTGCCATCTTTTTAAAAAAAATTTTTTTTGGGGGGGGGGAATATTTTTTTTGAATTTTTTCCAGGTTTTGTCTCTTCTGCGCATGTGCAGAAGCTGAGTTTCTGGCACTGCACATGCATTGCCATCTTGTTTTTGGCCTTTTTTGGGGGCGTTATTTTGGAATTTTTTTGTACTGAGCACGTGCCCATGAGGCGCGGCCACGCGGTGCGGAAGGCAGCGAACCAGCAGCGAGGTAAGTTAGAACCCATCCCTGGGTAAGGACATATCTCTGAAATAATGATTCAACAGAGCCAAATTATCTAGTAAAGCAGGCCTCTCAAAATACCAGTTTCTGGCCCTCTTTCTTCTCTCCTTTTATGAATCTTTTTTCATACAACTAAATGAAAGGCCCCAGATCTATGATAAAGCTAAAATGACAAATACTTGTTCAGTCAAAAGACGGAAGATCCTCTTCCCAGCATTGTAGGTTTGGCAGAGGTGTGTGAAACATAAAGGCTTATTCTAATTGTTCAACCTTTTCATTAATTTTGTATGTTTCATTTGGTTGCTGATGCACTCTGAACCTTAGGCAGAATGTAGTATCTGGTACAACTCCTGATAAGACATGCTGTCCTTGAAACTGCCCTGTGGCTTTATAAACAATCTGAACTTTTTGTTAGCTTTTGTCCATCCTGACTGATAAGAAATTGATTTTCTATGGGTGGCTATTGTTTTACTCCTGGCTTCCCAAACACTGGTCCATTTCTCTTAATAATTCCTACCTGTAAAATGTTTTTCTCACAATGAAGCATTTGGATTCAGTATATGTATCTCAAAGCTTTCTATAAGTATAATGCTATCATTATGCATTATACAGCCCAAAGACAAATGTCTTGGTTTATTTATTTATTTTTAATAAAGGAGACCAAGCTACACTTTCCCTTTGAGATGCAGTCCAATCCAAATTCAGTTTGTTGACTCAATTGGCCCCACTGAATTCAGACATGCCTAACATACTGGTTAAATCTGCCACAGACTAGCACTTACAGTAGTAGACATTGGAAAGAATAGTCAAATGCTGTGATGTGTTTTAATGTACAAAGATCAGAATCACCAGAAAATTGTTGACACTCTGAAGAAGCAACAGCTGGACTTTGAAAAAGCAGTATAGAATATTTCTGCTTTTGAACTTTGGTGTTGGATGAAGGTCCTGAAAATATCATAGGTAGCCAAGGAAACAAATAAATGGATCGATCATATTGAACTAGAGTTCTCATTTGTGGTTTAAATGACCAGGTACAAATTATGTTATGTTGGACACATTATGCAAACTCCTAATTGTATGGATAAGTGCATAATGCCATGACACTGGCATCCTCTAGCTACCCAACATGATAGATGAGTATTGTGCTGGTGTATCTTCACAATAGCAACAAAAGTCATCATCATCATCTGAAATTATATGCCACCTGACACCCACTGATTCTGGGCAGTTTATAAAAAGGTAAAAGTATTTAAAAAATAAAAATACAACATATGGGAGAAAAACACAAAACCCAACACCACAAGAAAAACAAAGATGCCTGAGAATGGGGGGAGGAGGGCAGGAAAAATCAAAGGTGTCTCAATCATTTGTGTCAAAAGGTCTGGAGAAATAGTTATAGTATATCTCTTCAGGGACTTTCAAAATACCAGTTGGGTAGGGCCATTCAACTTTCTGGGGAACTTCATCCCAAGGGACAAAGTACACCAGAGAAGACATGCTTCAGGGTTTCAGTTGATTAATTAAATTATTAATTAAAGGAACCCAGAGTGTGCCAAGCTGGACTGGTCAGAGAGACAGGCAATCCTTCAGATATGCATGTAGAAATCTACTGTGTTTCCCCGAAAATACGACCTGTCCCAATAATAAGACCAACCCTGCTTTTTGGGGTCGGCGTAAATATACGCCCTCCCCCGAAAATAAGCCCCCCTGAAGGGGTGGGCGGGGCCAGCATAGCAGGCAGCCCTTCCCTTCCCCTGTCAGCCAGGGGCAGCTGGGCTCCTTAACCACGGCCCGCCAATCAGCTGATTGAGCG